>JADRCD010235275.1:22174-37980 GCA_019843815.1 Montemys delectorum
CCCTGTACTCTTTGTTCCCAGGAGTTTGTTGTTTCTTCCAGAGTATGATGCGTATCAAAGATCCTGTTTGCACGTGGTCCAACTCCAGCTCCTAATGTCAGAGTCCTTTCAAAGCTTTAGATCCCATGTTGATTTGGACAATGGATCCTTGCCTTAAGCAAGAGACTCCATTAATTTAGCCTAGACCACCAAGATTGCAAGTTGTTAAGGGAGTGTTGCAGGGAAGCATATACAAGCATAAAGCCTACTAGTTCAATGTTGCCCATCAGAGGAATGTAGACAACCTTTGAAACCATTTCCAGTTGTTCTACTAACTCTAGGGGAGTGGGAAGGGGAAGAGGTGGGTTGAGCACAGCCAAGAAGTAGAAATTAGGAGACTCTTCATTGCCCTGCTAGGTTGGTGTTTCTCAACCTTCCTATGCGGCAACCCTTTAATACAGTTCTTCATGTTGTGGTGACCCCCAACCACAAAATTATTTTGCTACTGTTATAGACTGTAATATAAATATCTGCCTTTTCCAATGGTCTTAGATGACCTCTGTGAAAGGTTTGATCAACCTCCAAAGGGGTCGAGACCCACAAGATAAGAACCACTGTGCTAGACACACTCTGCCCTACTGGACAAGAACAGTGAAGAGCTGGCTGACCTAAAATGATAATTCTGAGAATGAGGCTGAGAAACCTTGTCATTTTCAAAGTTAGGTAAGCAGATATTTCCAGGAGAGATGGGCCTCTTGCTTTGGGCCCAGAGTAGTTTCTGACTTAGTAGGGTCAGGGCAGGGCCAATAAATTTGCATTTTTCACAAGTTTGAAGGTAATGCTGATGGTGACTTTTTGGGGGGACCAAAGTCAGGGGTGTCAGAAAGCATTCCTACACAAATGACAGGTTTATCAGATACCAAGGGAGAAGATACCGTTTGCTTAGCAGTTTGTGAGAAAAGCCCAGAAATAGAAAGCTAAGTCGCTGAGCATCAAGGAGCTGAAATGAGAGCACAAACAATTCAGTGACATTGGAGAGGGGTCTAGGATGTTTAAGGACAGTAACCAATGCACTTTAGAGAGAGAATGTGCCCAGGCAGTTGAGATAGAGAGGCAAAGCAAGGCCAGTTTCCCATAATAAAGGAACATGTCTGTAGCCTGTCCTAGTTTCTAAACATAGGTTAGCTTTAGACTACTCATGTGATCAAGGATGAATTATTTACCTTCCACAAGCCTCAGTTGTCTCACCTGTAAAATGGGAACATTCAGGGCCAGTTCACTAGACTCTCCTGAGAATAAATGAGATCACATTCATAAAAGTGTCCAGCACAGGGGAGAGCTCAATGAATGTTAATTCACTTCTATTAAGGCTAAATGATGAAAGGGCAAGGGGCTCCTCCAGCGTCTTATTTGCATCTCAAAGAGAACTCAGCAAAGCATGATGTCAGCATCCCAGTTCTGTCCAAAGAGCCCTGCATCACCAGTGTGTGCCAAACCTGCGCCAGGGCCTGCTGCTGGCATGTTGAAGTGCAAATTAGGCAACTGTCTGCCCACACAAAAATGCTACAAAGCTAATGCTAGGCTTGTAGATACCATCACAGAGCTCAGGCCAAAGTTACCTCATTTATAGATGTTTGGATACTTCACAGGCCCTTTTACAATTTCCCTTATTGTTTTGTAGCCTGACAATGGCTAGGAGAAACAGCACTTAGAACCACAGTAAATAATAATACTTAGCACTTAAATAACATTTGCCATCTTCAAAGCCATTTGAACACACACATAAATTAAGATGTACCCAGCCCCAGCCTTGGGAAAGTGTTATTATCTTTGTTTCTTCAAGACAGCAAAGAGGATGAGGTAATGCACTTGCCCAAAGCCTATGGCCAGTTGGCATCAAAAATGGGCTGCTTTAATCCAGTCCAGGCATTCCAAGGAGGTTCATTCCAGAGCGATATGGATGTGGACTCATCCCTAGGCCATAGGGAATACACTGAGTTTGAGGGAAGGAGGATGGATCCCATTCCCAGTCACTCTCAAAGGCTCCAGTGTACACAAACATCCCCAGAGTCATCCAGATTAGGCCTCCATGGATACTTTTGGCCATTCTTGGCTCCAGAACGCTCATATTCTGCAACCTCCCAGAAAACGACATTAACGTCATAATCTTTTCTGCGTTTCATAATTATGTAATTTAATAGTGATAATATCGCAAAAGTGTCCTCATCTGTAAACTGGGGAGATAATGACCCCCCAGGATAACTGTGAGGATGATATATGGGAAGTGCCAGGTGGGTAGGCAATCCACGCAAGCAAGATTTCTTTATTGTGGTATGATTGACGTCACTGCCATTGTATTTATTTTATTATTTATGTAAGCACACCATGTATTCAATCTTATGGTGATCCTAACAGCCCTCTCGTGAAGACCAGCAGGTAATGCCATGCCCTCAGGAAGCCTAGAGAAGGGAAAGAAGCTAGCTCAAGACCACAGCTACTCACTGACAGAGCAGGACAGAGCTAGTAGGATGTATTCACTTGTCTTCCACATTCTGTGCAAACAATGGCACTTCTGCTTTCCCCACCCAATATCTCCTCACCAATTCAAGAGGTATTTCTTAAGCTCCTCTTGTATGCCATACATATCCTCAGGAGTTTCAGAGTTTATAGTATGTCTTCAAGGCACTTTTGTTGTTGTTGTTGTTGTTGTTGTTGTTGTTTCAGAAGATTCTGGTCGTCTGAGAAAGATAAACACAACTCATAGCTATATCTGGGAATCTAACCTGGGAAGGGCCCATCTACAATGGCTACTACCAGGGCGAGCAAGACTGCTCAGTGAGCAATATGCCTGATGCGCACATACAAGGTTGTGAATTTTAATCCCCTAAACCTATACAAAGTTGAACTAGATGCTACATGCCTGTAATCCTGGCACTTTTACCACGAGATTGTAGGTGAAGAAAGAGTCCGTGAAAGCTGGCTGGAGCATGCAGCAGCAAAGTCAAAAAATCTTGCCTCAAACAAGGTAGGAGGAAGGACTCTTCAACTATTCACTGACCTCCACATATGTTCCATTTCATACACGCACACACACACACACACACACACACACACACACACACGCATATACACATGAATAGCCACAACCAAAATACAGCATATGCAAAGTGCCATCTATCCATCCCCACCCTCATTTCTATTTCTATATCTGTGTCCCTGAAGAGATGACATTCTACAAATTTTGCAAGGGAACTGGATAAGATTCCCCCCACTTGCCTCAGGATAGAAGAATTTCTTATTTAGATGCCTGGAAGTCCTTTATACTTATTCAGGTCAGGGGTTATTTTTCTTGTGTGTGGTACTCATTAAGTAGGCAGGCTTAGGGGTCAAAGGTACCCAGATCCAAACTCAACATCGGCATTTTTCTGTACATTTAACCTGACATCACAGACTCTGAGGTTCCTCTCAGATAGATGAAACCGAATGTTGGTGGGGAAACTATGAAAAGCCAAACACATAGTACGAAGCCCCAAGCAGTACAGGGGAGCACTTCAATACCAGCTGCTGTCACCACTGCAGTAGTATTGTAATCATTTCACATTCATATTTTCCTAACAAATATGGAGCCAAATCTCAACACAAAATTTGGCAATGATTCTGCCAGTATCTCTTCTATAGATCATCTATGGTGGACTAGTTATCTGATATGAGACAGGATTCTTGAAAAAAAAAAAAAAAAAAGGAAAGGAAAAACAATAAATAAGACCCAAGGATCTAGCACTAAAGAACAAGTAATTGGAATCAAAGAGCAAGTTGAGGCCCAGTGCTACTTCCTAGCAGCATCAGGTGGGGAAAAATCAGCCCTGCCATGACTCTTCTTTCATTTACACAATGGAACTTTAATAGGTCATTAAGGCTCCAATGATATAAAATGTGTAAAGAACATGACACATCCCAAATGCTAATAAACTACTAGTTAGGTTACTGATTCTCTGGGTAGATTTACTCTATAAAAGTGAGAAATTTAGGACCAGAAAGCAATGAGATAGAGGATTTGGGGGGAAAGAATGGAAAGTTACTTTGTCTAATTCTTAAACACACTCTGTGCCACAGAGCAACAACATATGGCTCTCAGTACAGACACATCTGGGTTAAAATACTAGTTTTGTTGCCTCTTGGCTGGGAGGCTTTCCCTCAATGGCTTTATCTCTCTGGGTCTCTTGTTTCCCAACACACAGATGTGGTAAGAAGTACATCTACATTGCTGGCTCAGAGTGAAGCATGCACACTTGAATACCCAGTGCAGCCTGAAGACTGGCCAGCATCTTGTGAATGCTCATTTTTCCTCTCACAAACCTAGAGAGAAAAGGCAGCTCCATCAGCATCCTTATCTCAGTGCTTTGGAGACTAGAGTCACTTGTCTCCTGGAAAGAATGCTGGCCAGAACAACACAGGATGGGACAATGCCTATCTGAGATAACTGAAGGGATGGTATTGGGAGTCCAAGGTCCTTTAGACTAGAGAGCTTCAGGGTAAAGAAGGCTATCAAGGTGAGGAGGAGTGTGTGTGATATTTGCTGAGAGGTCATGGGATACAATACAATGGGCTATCCCAGTCAGTCTGGGTATTACAATCATCAATACCAACCAAACCATCTAAAAGTTAGAGACATAAAGCAAGCTCTGGTTTGCAGGGCAAAAAAGAAAGAGAAGGGAGGGGGACAAAGAAAAGAGGCAAGCAGAAAGGAAGGGGTAAAAATCTGAAAAGTACAGAACAGTGGAATTTACTTGAATTGAAAAATTGGGAAGGAAAAAAAAACTTTTTCCCTGTTCCTGGAGGCCCTGGAGGTTGCTTTGGTGAACTCTGACATCCCTGGCAGTTCTCAGAATCTGTGGCCTTCCCCATGGACCCTGAATGGTGGTGATTAACTTTCCCTTTTCCCAAGATGAGTAGCACAAGCTTTCATCTTGCAGTGTTTATAAATGCCTTTGAAAGTGGAATGTGCCCCGTACATATGCAGAGCTATCATTAATACAGTGTCCAAACACCCCTCTCCACATGGTAGTTTAGGAACAAAGCATTGGAGCTGTGAATATGAGAGATGTTTCAGTGTAAGCATGTGTGTGCACACATCCTAGTTAAGGAAGGTTCTTTATTCTCAACTCTCCTTGGGAGAAATACCAGAACGCCTCATACCAGCCAAACAGACAAGAATGTGAGCCCTTCACAGGCTCAAAAAGATAACTGGGCAACTAGACTGGAGCATAATTGGCTCTTTTTGATGAAGCTGCATTTGCCTGTAAGACACTGATCAAAGCAGTATGAGAAATATAACCGGACCTTATACTGAAGGCTCAGAGGTAACATTGACCTGATTTACTCTCAAAAGACAGATTTCCAGGTGAGTCAATGAGCTTCAAATGCAGAGTGCTCAACACAGTTAAATAAGAAATGAAAAAAAGTTCCCACCCATATACAGCCAAAGGCATATTGTCCAAATATGTTGATGTGTAGGCAAAGTTCATCACTTTGAAATATGTCTGCTCATTAATACTTTAAGCATCCATGAAAGCGATGACCCCTATTTGCGAAGGATCATGTAAACAAAATTTCACACAGATCATATATTCCCCAGAGTTCTGTATCCTCTGGGCCTTTTCTTGTCCTTCTTGATAGATGTGATGGAGAAAACCCAAAAGGGTTCAAATCAAAGAGTGGTCTCCAACCCTTGGCCCAGGGCATCCAGTCCAGGGTGGGATATACCAGATAGCTGAGAGAAATAATTGTTTAATAGACAAACCCCTTTAATGGATACATTTGAATCTAAAGAGATGAAGTAGATAAATACCTTGCCTTTCAAACATGAGGACAAGATTTCTGACTCCAAGAACCCATGTAAATTCTTGGACAGAAAAACAGCCCCTAGTGCTCAGAAGTCAGGGAGAGGGGATCTATACAAGGACGAGGTAGTCTGCCTTTGTCAATAAGGTAGAGAGTAACTAAAGAAGAAGCTAGACACAAACCTTGGCCCCTCACATGAACTTGTATACATGTGTGCACACATGTAAAGGCTCGGCTACACACCGTGAACCTGCATACATAAACATACTACACACATGTAAAGAGAAAAGGAAAAACAAAAATTAGAAAGAAAGAAAGAAAGAAAGAAAGAAAGAAAGAAAGAAAGAAAGAAAGAAAGAAAGAACTATTTCTAAGGCAGTGATATTTTAGCTATAGCACTGAAGTCTTTCTTTGGTATTTTAATTGCTTAATACATTTATGACTAAGTGGCTGAATCATGAGTCATGTCAAGGACATAAGAATGACAAAATATGTGTGGTCTTCCTTTGAGAGTACCAGAGAATTAAAAACCAAAACATCTGAGTATAGGGGTGCATGCATTTATGCTCAGAACTCAGAAGGCTGAGACAGGTGGATCTCTGTGAGTTCAAGGCCCCAGTTTGGCCCATGTAGCAAGCTACAGGCCTCCTAGAGCTACTTGTATTGAAATAAAACAACAGCAAGCCATCTTTTCTTTTCTGTTCCATTTGTAATATTTTTCAGATGTCAGTGGTTCTTCAGTTACCACATACTAATTTTATAGAATAATGAATTTCATTGTGGGATTTTCACATAGGTATATCATATATCTTGAGCATATGTAGGCTTCCTTGGCTTTAGGCATTCAATCATTTTCCTCAGTAGTATTCTATTGCCATGTGTGTTTTTGTTATCAAGAGCCTATAGACAAGAAAACACACATTTGACTTTCTGAGAGTGGCTTATTTCCTTTAACATCATAATCACTAGCTCCATCTACTTCTGTACAAACAACAGAATTTTTTCTCCTTTCTCTATACTCTATATATGTGTGATTTTCTTTACCCAGTCATACATTGAAAGATACCAAAGACATTTCTTCAACTTAGTTATTTTTCTAAATAAATCCTGTCTTGAAGACTTAGCAGCTGCACTGCAAATGCAAAAACCAAAACTTGTGAAATTGGGAAATCTGTTTGGAGACATCGTAGGTGAATCACAAAGTCAGGCAGACTTTAAGCTGTTGCACTTCCTCAACATCACTAGCTTCAGCATACTTCCTAAGCCTTCATCATCCCTCTATCATAACAAGAATAGCAGTAGGTAAGACATGCAAACTGCTAGACAGTGGGAGTGGTCCACCTTTAATCCCAGCACTTGGGAGGCAGAGATAGGCAGATCTCTGAGTTCGAGACCAACTGGTCTCGAGAGTGAGTTCCAGAACAGCGAGGACAACATAGAGAAACCCTGTCTTGAAAAACAAAATCATGTAAACACTAACTAGTGAACATTTCCTGCTCTCTAGGGTTGAACTCCAACCCTCCAGCAAATTCTCTGTTTCAGACAAGAGCAAGACAAGAGTAAGAATGGCCTACTAAAAGCAAAGCAGGGTAGAGCAAGAGGGCTTCTGAAAGTTGAACCTCCTGGTTTCTTTTGCTAAAGCAGCCATCTTCCTTGAATAGGCAAATACAACACCTCCACTGGAATAGTACATTATGCAAACAAGGAATAGGAGGGAACCCTAAGAACCGCTGAAAAGCAGGGCCCAGGTGGAAAGCCACATGCTGCCTCACCACCCTGCTCTCTTTATGCCCACTAGACCTCTGTATATTACTCTCTTACTCCAGGATTTCTCCCCATTGAGGGATTCCAGCTTGTGTCCACCTTTAGGGGCTTTTTGGCAAAGTGCCACAGAAGATAAAGTTAGAAACCAGTCTCTTTTTTTCCTGTTTTTCACTTAGTCTTCCATCCATCCATCCATCCATCCACCCATCCATCCATCCATCCACCCATCCATCCATCCATCCATGCATCCATCCATCCATCCATCCATCCATCCATCCATCCATCCATCCATCTATCAGCAATACGCTTTACCTTCCATCCCCACACACAGAGTATGAGAGAGCTGCTGGATACCTTCAACCTGCTTCTTAGATTGTCCACTTTGCTCACCTGACCCTTTAATATGAGCACCACAGCTTTTTTATTTTACCTTTGTCCACTGCTAAGTGTGTGATCAGCACATAGAATGTGTGTAAGCTACCTCTGGTGGCTTAGACTAATAGTCTAAGAACTCAGGAGGCTGAGGCAAGAAGATTGCTGCAAGTTCAAGGCCAGCCTGGGTAGCAGTATGAGACTCTGCCCCAAAACTCAAAAAACAACCAACTACCAACCACCAAAACCACAAATGGAGCAAAAAAACCCCAAACAAATAAACAAAAAGTAACTGAAATTTAAAGCATGTGACTAAGACTTCATAGTGAAACAAACTTTTCTAACAGGGAGGGTTACTATGGTTTGTAGCAAGCTGAACACTCATACTTAGGAGCAATAGTTACAGGCAAGCTATCAGTGTCCACTGCTATAGGCATATAACTCCCAATTCAGCCACAAATGTGGCCACTACATATAAAGACCTGCTAAGTAATCACTCAGTATAATGTTATAAGCTCCTTTAGGAGGATGGGGTCTCTCCTCATAGCCTTTTTTAGCCACTTGTGTTAATTAAAGAGACAAAGCAGAGATATAAGTTTTGTGTCATTTGTTCCTTAGAGTTGGATAGTTCACATTTTTGGGTTTGCATTCAGATATGGTTGTTATAACCCTTGCTAGATGAAGCATGGTAAGCCTAGCACCCTTCATAAGTCTTCAAAGCTTCCAACTGGCAGGTGAATTGGGAGCAAGTTCTGAGCTCCTTCTACAAGAGTGCCCCCCCCCCATACTCGAAAGATGTTCTAGGGAGGCATGTTAATGTGTCTCATCTTTCTGAAGTACAGTTTAGAATTACATTTTAAGTAATTGTCACAACTGATACACATCAGTTTTCCTTTTATAACTCTTATATTGAGGATTTTCTACAAAATTAAAGGAGATATGAAAATAGCATAGATGATCAAAAATGTAAGGTTAAGAAGATAAAGAGATGACTTAGTGACTAAACACTGGCAGTTCTTCTGAGGACTCAGGATCCATTCCCAGCATACACACCTTGGCTTATAACCATTGGTAGTTCTAATCCTAAGGGATCTGAAGCCCCCTTCTGTCCTCCATGGACATTCCATCTATGTGGTGCATACATACAGGCAAAATACTCATTCATACATAAAAATAAATAATACAATTAAAAAAATTCAATGGGTTAAAAAAAATCTTGAACTGAACCTTCATAGTAAGTAGGAATTCCATTGAAGAGGAATCAGTTAGAGTTGAGAAGCCCATAAAAGTCACTTGCTCTCTGCATTTTGACTGGTTATCTCTGTCCATAAAGGTTTTCATCTGTTACAAAAAGAAGCTTCTTTGATGAAGGATGAGAGCTAAAATCATGGAAGATGGGATGAAAAGACTAAAGAGGCTCTTGTCACTTAACTACAACAGAGTAGATGTATCCATAAATTCTCAACACTACAGTCTACTTTTAAGAGACACAATGAGACCCAAAAGAAATTGCATGAGACGCTTCCAGCAGAGCCTGGTGTTCAACAAGCATGGAAAGAACACTGTTTAGTGTGGTTGTCCTACTGACGACACTCTAACTGGCTTTGTTAGTAGAGTTGGCCCTGGCAGCTCTTAAGATCTTCAGTAGGCCCCTTAAAGACACAATAGTGAAAAGCAAAAAGGAAACTCATTCTGTGTGGCCATAGTAGGAATAACAAAGAAATCTAGTAACACCCCACCTCTGTGAGCCCACCTTTGGTGGTGACATGAGGCTTATGTTTAAACATAAGGCAAGAGTTATAGGTATGTAAGTAGTGCCTGGTCGAGTGCTTGCCCATCATCACTGTCCCATCTCCCATGCCTCCTCTCCTTATAGTTAGCCTCACAAAACAGAACTATGTGAAATTTCTTCTTAGGGACAAGCCCCTCCTCTGTGACACCAGCCTTTCTTTTTTCCCATCACAAGATTTATAAAGAAATAATTCCTTGGGTTCTGCTGTTCCATCAATCTAAAAATCAAAAGAAAGTGGTGAAGGAGTCTCTTTAGAATTCTTTTATTCATGCCATGTGGTTAGAGTTACATGTTATTGTCTGTTTAAATGAGAAGGGAAGCTTATTCAACACAGTGGTAAGACATCTTGCTTGATTGCTTAATTCTTCCCTGTACTAGAGATTGGAATGCACTATCAAAATGAATTTTATACACACACACACACACACACACACACACATATATATATATATATATATATATATATATATGTATATATAAATTTTATAGCTTAAGAAGTATTTGGATTTATGATTGATTTATGTCACTTTGCTGTCTTAAAATGGCTATTTGGTGCCTCTACCTAGCCTTTCTCCATCTGTGCTTCCAATATCACAAGTTAAAAGGAAAATTACACCTCTTTATACCTAAGGACACAGGTTTTTCTCTCCTTAGGGTCCTTAACACATTGTCATGGAATAGATTTTCCTTGGGAAATTTACAATGCAGAAGCACATTATTTCTTAGGGTAGAAATAATCAGAGCCTAGTGGCACATGCCTGCCATCCATATACTCATGAGGCTGAAATGGAAATATTCAAAATAAAAGGTCAGTCTGAGCTGCATAGTTAGAGCCTGCCACAATATTAAAAAGAAATACAAAAGAAAAAAAAAAGTTGAATAGATCGGCTATATAAACAGTCTTGTCTTTTATTTTATAAAAATAAATACTGAGCCCTGAGATTAAATCAGATGCATTTGATATTACAATATGCAAACACTTGAGGCAAAATGCAACTTAGAACTGATGGGGACAGGCACAGTGCATATAACAATGAATTGGAATTGTTTTGAATAAAATTTTGCTGGAAGCAACTAGAATTTGTTTTTCTGCTCAAATGAGAATTCTCCACCCTATGCATGATGTTTACTGATGCTGTTAATATAACTTGGTGTGTCACCAAGGAGACACACCTCTGTGTATTTCTATTGAGGCATTTCCAGAGTAATTTAACTGATGAAGCAAGACTCCCTCTGAATGAGGATGCCACTATTTCATGGGCTTGATCCCCAAAAGGAGCACCATGCGTTCATCTCTCTCTGCTTCCTGATTGCAGATGCAGTGTGACCAGCTGCCTCATGTTCCTGCTGCTTTCCCCACTCCTCTCAAACCACAAGACAATTAAGCTCCTACATTAAGAGCTATCTTCAGCTTGCTTGTCGCAGCAGCGAAATAAGTATCTAATAGATTGCTAGATATCAAAGACACATAGGATTCATTCATTGGTGAACTTGAGTGAATAATATGATTTTTTGACTTGACATTACCAAAGACCGTGTCTCTGCCTGCTGAAAACTTGTCACCTTGCTTCTTTGCTTTCTCAGAGTTTATAGATAGATATCAGCCATATATTTAGAACTGGCAACGATCTATTTTAAATTCCCCATGATTGCAGTTTCTCTCTTTCTCTCTCTCTCTCTCTCTCTCTCTCTCTCTCTCTCTCTCTCTCTCTCTCTCTCTCACACACACACACACACACACACACACACACACACACACACACACACACTTCTCATTCAAATGCCTGTTGTTTCTTCCATCCTTGACCCAAGAACAAGAAACTGAAGGATTAACCTCAAATACAAATCCACAGAGCAAACCTGACCACTGAATCCCTACATGGGAAAGCAAACACCCTCATCAAGCCACTGACACAGTGGTCATATGCTCCAACAAATCTAACTGAAACAATGTGTTTCTTCATTTGCCAATGAGGCTGAAGAGAGCAGATTATTTTTGTATTTATAAACTAACCTCCGAATTGAAGCTTAAACAGTAATTTATTTCACACATCAGAAGACTGAGGTTCAGAGTGAGTTCTCCAAAGGGCCTAGATAATTAAGGGTGGAGAAAGTACACAAATAATTTTTTGTGATCTGTAAAAAATAATTTTTTTACTCTGATCAGGCTGCTATAGTATTAGTATCATCAGGTATTCCAATCGCTTGTATTATAATCTGAGAAATCCATGGGGCTATGAAATTTACCAGAAATCATTCTCAGAAGATATCATGAATCGTGGTGCATTGAACCTTAAGCCAGGGCTTTGTAAGGACACAGTATGATGGATATTAACAGTAAATCAACTACGTTTGGTGGATTTTGGAGAGAGGTGGGGCCTGGGAACTGATATGCACATACCTAGAAAATATTGTGGCTAATCTTCCCAGTCTCAGTTCTCTCATTTTGATTGGCCATCCATGATGCTATTCTCCAAATGACTCAGAAATATGTGCAAATTAGACTGTGGGCTCCTGTTCATCTCATGGTTCAACACCAACACCAGTTAACTGATATCTTAAAATAGTCCTAGAATCTCAAATTACAAATTACAACACCAACACCAGCCAACTGATATCTTAAAATAGTCCTGGAATCTCAAATTATCAATTTTTTTGATAGTATATGGTAGATTTAGTGTGAACTCTGACATTCTGAATGATTTGGTTTAGAACTTCTGAAAACAACTAGTTCAGGGCCTTTCAAACATTATTACTTTCCAAGACTTAGATTCTCACCAGTAATGCTACTTCAGTGGGCAACTTCATGAACTATGTGTATGACTGATGTAAGCACAAAGGAATAATAGACAATAATATACCCAAATGCATTTGTGTGTAAGGCTACATGTGTCTACACATATACATGCAGTTATACTGACCAAGGAGCTCACTGGGTATGTAATACTAGCTAGCCAGTGCCTCTAGGTAGCTCTCCCCATTCACAGAACTGAGACTACGAACGTGTACCACTATGCACAGCTTCTATTGAATATAGGTCCTGAACATAGATTTGAGCCAGGGTTCTCATGCTTGCATGGCAAGGGCTTAATTAACAACACATCTCCCCAGCTTCTGGCTTTTTAAAATCTATTTTATCAGATCAAAATCTTCACATAAAACAATATGCCTATATTAAGTACCTGACACAGTTTGCTAATGTATAGACTTCTAGCCACTCCCACAGACAGAATCTCAAATTTGTCCTTGAAATGTGAACTTTTCTCAAAGTCTTTTAAAATACATCCATTTTCTTACATAATAACTAATCTGCTCTTTACTCATCTGGTCTCGTGGTGTAGGCAGGTTTCTCTGCACTGGAGTTTCTTGTATAAGGAATATCATAGTATATAGCTTGTATCTGATGTCTTTTCCTCAATATATTGTAAAATGCCTTCATGTATCAACAGTTTGTCTTTCCTCACTATGCAGTATTCCATTTGATGTGTATGTGTATACACACACACATATGTATATATATATATAATATGTACACATATATGTATATATGTGCATATATATGCATATATCAGAAATATATTGTACACAAACATCACTGTATATTTACCTATTCACTTGTCCACAGCCATTTCCAATGTGGGTAATCACAAGTAAAGTAGCTACAAATACATTATAAAAGTTTTTTGTTAAATGTATATTCTCTTACTAATCACTTCAAAGAACAATGTTGGGTAGGGGGTAAAAAGCCAAATGCTGAAGTCTGGGCATGGGACGCCTTTCATCCCAGTACTCAGGAGGCAGAGGCAGGCAGATAAATCTCTGTTAGTTTGAGGCCACCCCGCTTACAAAGCAAGTTCAGGATAGCCAGGGCTATTTCACAGAGAAATCCTGTCTTGAAAAAACAAACAATCAAACAAACAAACAAAAAGCTAAAGAGGAAGGGTGACGAAAAAGAGGGTCAAGGAGGAGAATGAAGAAGGAGGAGAAGAGAAAGGAAAAGAAGAGGAGGAGGAGGAAGAGGAGGAGGAGGAGGAGGAGGAGGAGGAGGAGGAGGAGGAGGAGGAAGAGGAAGAGGAAGAAGAAGAAGAAGAAGAAGAAGAAGAAGAAGAAGAAGAAGAAGACAGCAGTAGCTGAACCCTGTATAACGCTCTCATCTGGCATTTTACTTTCTCACCAGCAATTCAGAGACTTAATTGCTTACACTTGACATGGACACATAACATCATCTTTCCCAGTTTAGTCATGTTCATGGGTATATTGAGAGCTCATTGATGTTCTAATTTTCTTTTCCCTCGTGAAAATCATATAGTGCATCTTAATCAATATTTATTTTCAATTTCTATATTCTTTAATTTAGGGTCTGTTCCTAACTTTTACCCACTTACAGGGATGTCTTATTATTATTGAGATATAAGTGTTCTTTATATATCTAAGAGAAGTCCTCTGCCTGGTATTGGCTTTATGTTATCCCATTCTAGTTAGTCCAGGCTATTTTAATAGGCTAAAGATATTAGTTTTTCCTATGCAATTCTGAATAGTCTTGTTTATTATAAAGCTTGGAGTTTTGTAAAAGAAAAGAATTTATGTTGGGACTGGGTGGAGGGGGACTATTATCTGTTGGCAAATGGTGCTTAATGTCAGTTTTTATAAACCAAGTTTTATTGGGACACAGTCATATTAATTCATTGACATGTTGATCGTGGCGGTGTTTTGTGTTACAAAGACAAATTTAAGTAGCTATAAGAGAGACCATGTAGCTTCTAAAGTCTAAACTACTTATTACCTGTTTCTTTATAGGAAACGTTTGCCAACTCCTGCTTTACAACATTGGCCTTTGTGCTCTTAGCCAACTTCTATACAACAGAAAAGAAGCCTATCACCTCCTTCAAGGATTTGGAGTATCTTCTCTGTCTCCTCTTCTGTTCTGCAGACTGAAAAACAAATACCCCTCAGCCCGCCCTAGAACTGACTTTAAAGATTCTGGTCCACCCTGGCCCACTTTCCTTCAATTGTTTCTCCCTTTCACACTACCATGCCCAAAGTTATCCTAAGATTTCTCAGCAATTGCACAGTTGCAGCAAGAGAAAAAACTTTTTAGTCCTTTAATTTGGACTGTTCAGCTTGTTAATATCAGTGCATGGTTGGCTCCAATGTGGATTATGGTCAGGTACAGATCCCATGTGTATTCTCTCCTAGATATCTCTCCAACAGAACCCACTCATCTCCTCATCACTTATTCAAAAAATGCAGATGAAGTGGATTCTGTGTTCCTGTGCATTCTACTTGTAGTTATTTGAATCTAAATATAAGAGACTGCATTTGTTCCTGTAAAATACTTTGGACTGTGGCTTACATTCTAACTGGTATGCACATGCACAGACACACACCACACACAAAATCTACACAGAGTTTTAAAAAGAAATTTACATGTCCATTGTCCTGCCCGAGGTCTGCAATAGAGTAGGTAGGAGCATAATTTCAGTTTGTTCATTGACTAGATGACTTTGATTCTGAAGCTCTTAGAATTGCTTCAGCTGAACACTTATTCAACAGAGTTCTAAGTAGGGTAGGTATCAAATGGGTTAATAAACATGGCTTCAAATATTGTTATGTTCTTCTGAATACAGTTTGGAATAAAACAAAAATAAATAATTGTACAATCTTAGATTTGCGAACCTAGAAAACACCATAAAAACAAGATGAAACTTAAAAAACAAGCTGTTTTATATGGTTTTTCTCATGTGGGGAGCTCTGGACAAGCAGCCTCATATTAGTGTTTGACAATTAGAATGTGAGCCACAGTCCAAAGTATTTAACAGGATAAAATGTAGGCTCTCATATTTAAAATCAAATGACTGCAAGTAGAATTCAGAGGACACGGAATCTACTTCATCTATGTTTTTGAATGGTTTCCAGCAAACCAACCAATACAACATGCAAATACAGAGTAACCATCTACTTATTTGTGGCTGCAATTTGGCTCACCCTCATCAGTGAGAGCTCTTCTTCTCCTTCTCCTTCTCCTTCTCCTTCTCCTTCTCCTTCTCCTTCTCCTTCT
>JADRCD010235275.1:37990-48636 GCA_019843815.1 Montemys delectorum
CTTCTCCTTCTCCTTCTCCTTCTCCTTCTCCTTCTCCTTCTCCTTCTACTCTTCCTCCTCCTCCTCCTCCTCCTCCTCCTCCTCCTCCTCCTCGTCTTTCTTCTTCTTCTCATCCTCCTCCTCCTCCTCTTCCTCCCCTTGTCCTCCTCCTCTTCCTTCTTCTTCTCATCCTCCTCCTCCTTCTCTTCCTCTCCCTTGTCCTCCTTCTCTTCCTTCTTCTTATCCTCCTCCTCTTCCTCCCCCTTGTCCTCCTCTTCTTCCTCCCCTTCTTCCTCCTCCCCCTCCTCCTCCTTCTTCTTTTGTAGATACCATCAGGTGAGGTCTTCAGATATCCTCCCCCATCAATGCCCTGTCTTGTCTCTTCAATGGAGCAGCCTGAGAGCTGCCATCCAAACACATGCTTCCCAGAAAGAACCAAATAGAAGCCATTTTTAGCCCCTTAAATTTTGGTAAGAAATTAAGTTCTTTGTTATTTGGGCTTTCTGTTAGTTTGTTTTGTTAACTTGGTGGTTTGGTTGGCTTGTTTTATTGCTTGTTTGTCTGTTAATGCTATCTTAAATTATTGCTTCATTTCAAAGGAGCAAGACAAATGGACCCACATCTTGATGTTTAAAACCTGCCACACCTTTTGTTGCTTTGACTGTAGCAATGGCTCTTAAGCCATGACAAGTTTGATAATCCTGAGACTCAGCTGAATTCTTATCCCATAAGAGACAGAACCTTAACATACATTCTCTTAAATCATTTCTCCTCAGAAGTAACTATGTTTCTGGATTCCTCCTCTCTAGAGATAGCATGTTGTGTTCACTCACTTCTGCCCATAAGCTCTGAAATATCAACTCTAAGTCCTAGTTGGACAAGGAAGTGGACACACGAAGGTATGGCCGTGTTGGAATAGGTGTGTCACTGTGGGCATGGGCTATAATACCCTAGTCCTAACTGCCTGGAAATCAGTATTCTGCTCATAGCCTACAGATGAAGATGTAGAATTCTTCGTTCCTCTTGCACCATGCCTTCCTGGATGCTGCTATGATCCTGCCTTGATGATAATGGACTGAACATTGGAAACTGTGAGCCAGCCCCAATTAAATGTTGTATTTATAAGACTTACATTGGTCATGATGTCTGTTCACAGCAGTAAAACCCTAACTAAGACCATCCTGAAATAAGGACAATATCTTCTACAGACTGAGCAAAAGAGAAATTTCCAAGACCCTTCTCTAGGTTGGAAGCTATCCAGAAGTCAGCCTCACACCTGCTGTAGAATTTAATTACATTCAAGGGTACAAAAACTATTCCTGTCCTTCCTTTGGCTTCTAAAAGATATTATGAAGCTTTGATGTTGCTGTTGGATTTTTTTTAAAAAAAAAAATACTCTATATTAAATATATTTTGCCAGATTAACTTTTTGGATATCTCTGGGACCACAGAGTAATATATCCTAGGCTCATTTAAAGTAATCTAGATTTTAAACTTTGAATTATTTAGTTTGTTTAAGGTTACTCCTATTATATGCTCAAAAAGATGCATGAGACTTCATGTATTCAGGGTTCTGAAGAGTACATGAATCTGTAATCTTGTATCCCAGCATTAGTGACAATCAAGTTTCATCTGCACTACAAAAGACAGGGTTGAACTTATAAACTTTTAGGACCTCAGTGTTCTTGTTTGTCAAGTAGAGAAAAGCAAATGAGAAATATTCACCCAAAGGACTATCCCTAAATCTACAGAGCAGAAAAGTTTTAAGGCATCATCCATCCTACAACAAGAAAGAAAAAGGACAAAATTGCCAGCAGATGGTCAAATTACAGATTCTGTCTCCTAGTTGCTTCCCATAACCCTTTGGAGTTTTCTTTTCCCACCTTTTCACTGCCCTGTATTCAGAACTGTGGGCCGATTCCATGAGGTAATGCTTGTGTGATAGTACCACAAAAGCCTAGGAGCATCTGAATAGATAAATGGATGCACAAAATTACAGGTCACATGACTCAGTCAAGTTCTAGGGTACTACTCTGAGAAACCAACAAGAAGACTTTGAATTAACCTGAGCTCAGGACTCTTGAGCTAACCCTATAAGATGATAAAGATCTAAACAGGCGCCTAGGGGTCCCAGAAGTGCAGCCTTAAGCAAGAAGGAAGGGGAAAGGTAACCGCACTGAGGACCTGCTAAGAGATGAGGATGAATTTGGAGTTTGAAACTAGCTGTCTGGTTCTGCTCATGAGTATGCTTCTTAGTTTCTTTTTTTCTTTTTTCTTTTTCTTTTTTTTTTTTTAGTTTCTTTTTTTTAAGTTTTATTGCAATATGATGAGAAAAGTTACATGATTTCAATTTATCTGAATTTGTTAACATTTAAAAACATATTTTAAATAAACAGAATTAAATCACATTCTTGTTTTCCTTTTGTACCTCAACTCCTCCCAGAGAACCCTATTCAATACTACAATATCTTTTTTTGCCATGTTCTTTAAAATTTATAAAATATTGTGACAAGAAAAAAAGTATTATAAAAGTTGCTTGATATAAAACAACAATCAATTTAACAGTCTTATGTAGATGCTTGTCTACAGCAATACTGAAAATACAAACATTTGGATCCTCTCAGCCTCCAAGTGAGGACAGTGGATCGCCAACCCTCTCTGCCCCTTCCCTGCAAGCAGAGAGCCTGCCTTCAGGGAGTGCTTTAATCCAGGGACCCGGGTGAGATCCGCCATTTTCTCCCTGGTGACTTTCTAAGGCGGGACCAGCCAGGAGGCACAGGCTTCACAAGTCCCAGAGCAGCCTGCTCAGGATCATTTCTACCTCAGACCACACCTAGGAGGGACAACAGACCCATAGCCCTCTCTGCACCTTTCCCACAAGCAGAGAGTCTGTCTCCAGGGTGTGCTCTGATCCCAGGACTCAGGAGGGACAACTGATCCACAGCCATCTGTGCCTGAGATTTAGCAGAGGAGAGCTGATCTCCCAGAAGTACTGACACAGGCTTACAGACCCACAGGAGGAACAAGCTCTAGTCAGAGACAGCAAGAACATCTAACACCAGAGATCAAGAGATGGCGAAAGGCAAACACAAGAATCCTACCAACAGAAACCAAGACTACTTGGCTTCATCAGAACCTAGTACTCCCACCACAGCAAGTCCTGGATATCCCAAAACACTGGAAAAGCAAGATTTGGATCTAAAAATCATATCTCATGATGGTGCTAGAGGAATTTAAGAAGGACATGAATAACTCCCTTAAAGAAACACAGAAGAACACAAGTAAAGAGGTACAAGCCCTTAAAAAGGAAACAAAAAAATTCCATAAGGAATTACAGGAGATCACGAGTAAACAAGTAGAAGTCCTTAAAGAGGAAACATAAAAAAAATCCCTTAAGGAATTACAGGAAAACACAAACAAACAGGTGAAGGAATTGAGCAAAACCATCCAGGACCTAAAAATGGAAGTAGAAACAATTAAGAAATCACAAAGAGAGACAACTCTGGAGTTAGAAATCTTAAGAAAGAAGTCAGAAAAATACAAACATTTTTCTCAATATAAATTTTAAATAACTCCAAACGAACTAACTGTATATTTCAAAATAATATATTACTACTAATATTTTCTTAAATGAACATAACTATATAAAGTGTTTTTGTTTGTTTGTTTTGTATTTAGTAGAGCTTAAAATCTTGGCTGTTACTGTGGTAACTTAATACAAGAGTTACAACCATCAAGCAAAGCATTCATTCTCACTCTTAGTTGTTCTCTTACAAGCCCCTACCCAATTTAATTGTCTGCATTACTTTTGGGTATATAAATACTTTTAAAATATGTAAGCTGTTCTGAAAACCATACTATAGTGTAGAAACATGAAATACACAATACACAACAGAGAGGGTGAGATAGGAGAAGCAAGATCTCAAGACCATTATGTTGTACACAGTAAGACACTGTCACAAACAAACAAGCTGAAAGTGTATATGGATTGTATAATATTGGACCTATTTCTCCACTTACCAGATTAGAGAGACCATTGGGTGACAATCAACAAATTTCTAATCCCTCATGTTTTTGGATTTCAATCAATTAGATATGTTGGTAATATTAATTTTCATATATTAAGATATTAAGAAAAAGTAATTGTTACTTCCTGTTGTTTTGTTGTAAGAGGTGCAATTAAGTTGTGTGGGTTTGTTGAAAGATTACTTTCTTGCTTCTTCTAGGGTGTAGTTTTGCTCCTTATATTGATTTTTTCATCTATTATCCTTTGTAGGGCTGGATTTGTGGAAAGATATTGTGTAAATTCTGTATTGTCATGGAATATCTTGTTTTCTCCATCTATGGTAATTGAGAGTTTTGCTGGGTATAGTAGCCTGGGCTGGCATTTGTGTTCTCTTAGGGTCTGTATGACATCTGCCCAGAATCTTCTAGCTTTCATAGTCTCTAGTGACAAGTCTGGTATAATTCTGATAGGCCTGCCTTTATATGTTTCTTGACCTTTTTCCCTTACTGCTTTTAAAATTCTTTCTTTGTTTAGTGCATTTGGTGTTTTTATTATTATGTGATGGGAGGGATTTTTTTTCTGGTCCAGTCTATTTGGAGTTCTGTAGGTTTCTTGTATGTTCATGGGCGTCTCTTTCTTTAGGTTAGGGAAGCTTTCTTCTATAATTTTGTTGAAGATATTTACTGGCCCATTACATTGGGAGTCTTCACTCTCTTCTATACCTATTATCCCTAAGTTTGATCTTCTCATTGCATCCTGGATTTCCTGGATGTTCTGGGTTAGGCGCTTTTTGCTTTTTGCATTTTCTTTGACTGTTGTGTCAATGTTTTCTATGGTATCTTCAGCCCCTGAGATTCTCTCTTCTATCTCTTATATTCTGTTGGTGATGCTTGCATCTACGACTCCTTATTTCTTTCCTAGATTTTCTATCTCCAGGGTAGTCTCTTTCTGATTTCTTTATTGTTTCTATTTCCACTTTTAGATTCTAGATGGTTTTGCTCATTTCCTTCACCTGTTTGATTGTGTTTTCCTGTAGTTCTTTAAGAGATTTTTGTGTTTCTTCTTGAAGGGCTTCTAGCTGTTTACCTGTGTTCTCCTGTATTTCTTTGAGGGTGCTATTTATATCTTTCTTAAAGTATTGTATCATCATCATGAGAAATAATTTTATATGTGAATCTTGCTTTTCTGGTGTAATGGTGTGTCCAGGACTTGCTATAGTGGGAGTATTGGGTTCTGATGATGCCAAGGGACCTTGGTTTGTGTTGCTTATATTCTTATGCTTGCATTGCATCATCTGGTTATCTCTAGTGCTACCTGCCCTTGCTAAATCTGACTGGAGCCTGTCCTTTTTGTGATCCTGGTTGTGTCAGAGCTCCTCAGAGTCAAGCTGTCTCTGTGATCCTGTGATTCTGGAATCCTGTGACCCTAGGCTTATTAGAGCACCTGAGAGTGGAACTTCCTCTGGGTGTTGTGGGACTGGCTTCAGAGTTTGCACCCAAGGTCTGCTCAGGGCACTGGCCGGCCCAGACAGATCAGAAGCAACCAGAGCCACTGGTTTGGCAGAGTTCCTGTGTGCCTGGATCCTGTTGGTCCCAGTTACTCCCAGTATTAGGACAGGTGTTGTATCCTCCTCACCTCTGATTCTGGGTGTGTCAGAGCACCTGGGAGTGGAGCTTCCTCTGGGTGTTATGGGACTGGCTGTGGAGCTTGTGCCCAAGCTCTGCTCAGGGCACCAGCCCAGAGAGACTGGAAGAAACCTGAGCCACTTGGCTGGCGGAGTGCCTGTGTGCCTGGTCTCCATGGTCCCAGTTACTCCTGGTGTTGGGACAGATGTTGGGTCCTCCTCACCTCTGATCCTGGGCATGTCAGAGTGCCTGAGAGTGGAGCTTCCTACTTCTTAGTTTCTTAATCTTGGCCAGATAATTACATTTTCTCAGCTTCCATTTCTTCATTTGTAAAACAGGGATAGGACCTCTTGATAGTAGTAAGGATTTAACTTACTTGGGTACCTAAAACTTCCATGTTTCACACCTGAATTATATTTAGCCCTGCTCTAAAACTGAGTAAATAACCATGAGCAAAACAAATTCCTATTTGTTTTGGTTGGTATTCTAGAGCAGTCAAAGAATAGAGAGAATATTGACTCCTAGTAAGTACAATGGGTAAAAATAAGATATATTGAATATAACATGAGATGAAGAGATTTTTAGCATTACATGGAATAGACAAGGCAACATTTCTACTGACACATTGAGCATGTATAGGAATGTCTGGTAGACTATTATGTACTGGGATGGATGTACCCTTTCTAATTTTCCACCAGGAGCACTGCCCAAATAGAGCTACCTCATGAAAATCTATATAGATAATACCTCTCCAAACGTCCACATGAATAAAGAGAAAAAAATTGTCTTCAACTAAGACAGTTCTGAAGGGCCTCCTATGACTCTGGTTTGCTGGAATTGGAATTAAATTGCACATGGGACAAATTTCTGTTCTCTCTTGCCTCCTTGCAGGCATTATTTTCAGCTTATAACTTAGTTGACTTCTGCTACACAAAATTCAGAGTCGTATATCTCTCTTGAGGTATTTAGCCTGTAACTGGAGCTACACAAATGGTCCAATATATAGCAGAAAGTCCCCTCCCCACCCCTCGTATAGTTTTGCCACAGGACTATGTTTCTTTGATAACCTTTTCCTTTTGCTGGTGTCTTAGTCAGGGTTTCTATTCCTGCACAACATCATGACCAAGAAGCAAGTTGGGGAGGAAAGGGTTTATTCAGCTTACTTCCATATTGCTGTTGATCACCAAGGAAGTCAGGACTGGAACTCAAGCAGGTCAGGAAGCAGGAGCTGATGCAGAGGCCATGGAGGGATGTTCCTTACTGGCTTGCTTCTCCTGGCTTGATCAGCCTGCTCTCTTAGAACCCACAACTTCCAGCCCTGGGATGGCACCACCCACAAGGGGCCCTACTCCCTTGATCACTAATTGAGAAAATGCCCCACAGCTGGATCTCATGGAGGCACTTCCCCAACTGAAGCTCCTGTCTCTGTGATAACTCCAGCCTGTGTCAAGTTGACACACAAAAACACCCAGTACAGCTGGTCTTCTATGGTTACCATCATTCTGACCTGCTTCAGTTAGTGTGGAAGCAGAAAACCTCTCAGATTTCTGAGTAACTCCAAACATGGCCATGAAGGGAAAAAAAATGGAAATGTTAATTTCAGTAGAAGATTGCTTACAAAGTCTCTGTGCCTTTGTAGTACACCAATTAAAAATCATTTTATGTAAATGTAAAAATCTCTTCCAAAATAGATTTTAATTTAGATTCTAATTAAGTCTGTTTTTATATAGAAATATAATGACAATTATGCATATACAGTGTGTATATATATATATATATATACACTCACATATATATTATATATATAACTAATGAATATGATGGTATTTATATTACAGCATAAATTGATTCTTTAGTAGCTCAAAGTGTTTTCTTTTAACCTCATTTCACTTCTGGATGTTGGTAATATCTGGCATCTGGCTTCAGGATAAATCTCTGGTGTCGTCCACGCAGGTTTCTGGCCAGCAGGAACACACGGACACACACACAGGATCCTTCTGCAGCAATTGTTTATTACATCTTCCAGAGGGCGACACCCTAACCCCGAAAAGGCACTGTTTATATATACCCTGGAGCACCATGCTCATCTCTGATTGGCTGTTTGCTCAGGAGCGTAATACGCCCCGGGATGGCTCGTGGGACTTGGCACGCTCTGGCCCTAGGCACATGCGCAATTTACCTGTCTGCTTGGGAGAGCAGCAGATGTCAGCGGTTATCACCACTCACCACGGCTCTCTACATCTCTCCCATTTTGTTTTATATGATAGGCTCTGGCCAATGCCCCATGTCTTAGGCTAGCCGATGTGCGTCCATTACCAGCACCAAGAGATCAGTGGGATCCTTTGGATCACTACTTATTGGTGTGCTCCTGGTTTATGGCATCAGCCTACTCCCATTGTAGGGGTCAAAGGCAGCGGGCCTCGAGGACATATGGCAGTTTGACTCACTCTCCCGTGTGCAATGGGATAAGACCCCATGGAGTGCAAGAGCTAAGTCTCACTGACCATAGCTTTTAAGTATTTATTTTGTTTTTAGCATGCTGAGCCAAATATCGGGAGAGGCTCCTTGCTCTAGTGCAGCAAATGCTTGGGCAGATACCACCTTGTCACGTTTTTGTTAGGCTCTGAGCTTGCAAACCATTTAGAGAAGGAACACTAAGCCAGCACACAAGGCAACACTAAACAGGCCAATTCCCACCCATTCCTTAAGGAAAGAAAAGGCTGAAGAAATCCAGGAGGTAAATTTAGTAAATCCTTGAGCCAGGGACGGATCCACTCACGTCGAACTGAGAGTCACGATAGCCAATCTCAGCCCATTCATGAGATCTTCTAAACCTGTAAGATATTAAAACAACTATCGAGAGAGATTAGCAGCTTGAGTAATACTTTGATATTGAATGGAAGTCACACACAAGCCAGGATATTTCCACTCGCAGCCTACTTGTGCTAGCTGCCAAAGGGTATTTATTTGTTCTACTCAGCTGCATCACAGCAGCTGCTTCCTGCATAGGTTAGCGGGCCTCCAAGCTCTCTACATAACTTCATCCAAGCCTCTAGTTATATGGAGTCAGTGGCATGGCTGCATCTGGATCAGCCAGGGACTGAATACCATGAGCACAGCTGCTGCTCCTGCGGTGGGGGAATGGCGGCCTCTTACAAGATGGAGGGGCCTTGACAGGCCCTGGCAACGTCGCTGATGACCTGCGGATGTGGCTTAACGATCGCCATCGGGCTGGGCACAGCGCTTCCTCCCATGGCCCCACAGTGCTGCTCGCCCTCGCTCCTCGGGCCGCCTCGCAGAAGTCCACGAGCGTGCTCGCTCGTGCGCCCGCTCGTCCGCCCGCCCACCTGCCTGCCTGCCTGCCTGCCTGCCTGCCTGCCTCCCCCCAGCCCTTCTCCGAGCTGCTCTCGGCTCTGCTCTGGGGTCCGCTCCCGCTCGGAAGAGCCTCGGTGCCGGAAAGGCTTGTAAAGGAAGGAATCCAAGCAGAACCCGTCCACGTAGGGCGGAGGAACACGGGGGATTACAGCCAGAACTGCTATCTGGGAATTTGCCACCAGCCAGGAAGCCGCGAGGTTCCCATTCCCCGTCTCCTTTCGCTTTCGATTTTGCGGTGGCCGCAGCTCCTTCCATCAAGCTGCTTCCTCAACAGGACCCAGTTCTTCCAACTCAGAACCATCAAGCCCCAAAACCTCCAGCTCCCACATCGGATAAATATTTCTCTGTCCTGAGGCCACTCTCTCCCCCTACTTCTCTCCCAGGGCTCCCTCCCCCTTCTCTCCCAGGGTGTGTTTCCCCTCATCTCTCACTTCTGCGGACTGAGTGCCTTTGGAAGGGCCTGTCTTCATTGGCATGCCTTTTCTTTTCTGAGCTCCTAATCTCTTTTCTCGCTCTGTTTCTGGCATGTTGTCTTGTGAGCAAAATGAAATCAAAAGGACAAGACCAATCATACCTCTCAGAGCGTACCCTTTCCCGCAGTTCTGAATCCTACTCCGTT
The DNA here is from genome assembly GCA_019843815.1 of Montemys delectorum. Lineage (NCBI taxonomy): Eukaryota > Metazoa > Chordata > Mammalia > Rodentia > Muridae > Montemys > Montemys delectorum. The sequence goes on from JADRCD010235275.1 coordinate 47,595, forward strand.
TCACCATCTGAAAGGAGGGTCCCCTTAATGCTGGCGATGGTAAATTCCCGGGTTTCTTTCGGCACCATCTGTCATCCGCGCAGGTTTCCCGCTGGCAGGAACACACGGACACACACACAGGATCCTTCTGCAGCAATTGTTTATTACATCTTCCAGAGGGCGACACCCGACCCCTGAAAAGGCACTGCTTATATATACCCTGGAGCGGCATGCTCATCTCTGATTGGCTGTTTGCTCAGGAGCGTAATACGCCCTGGGATGGCTCATGACTTGGCGCGCTCTGGCCCTAGGCACATGCGCAATTTACCTGTCTGCTTGGGAGAGCAGCGGATGTCAGCGCCATCTGCTGGCTATCACCGCTCATCACGGCTCTCTACACTCTGGATGAGAAGTTTGAGAAGTTGCCGCTATAGTGAGAAATGATCCAGATGAGAAGAAGGAACAAAAGGTGAGAAGGTCTTTCTGTGTCACATATAGGAGAGGGAGACCCAGGAACTAAAAGAAAGCTAATAGCTATTCTGCACACTTTCAGATACAATATCTGGGAGTCAAAAGAAAGAACTAGTCCAATACTATGTAAGTTTTATTAGGTACCCACTATGTGTCATAGCCCACTCTCATTTGTATGCTAACTTCATTTATCTATCTTTACAGTGGAAGATGATATTAGATGCACTTTGAAGATGTGAAAACTGAGGTTCAAAGCATGAACCTTCCAAAAATTGCCCAAATAATCCCAGATCAGTGCTTCAAATTAGATCAACTGACTTCCAGTGTTAAACTAAAAAGCAAGAATTTGTTTCTGTAATCACTGAAAATACTATTCACGATATAGACCTCCAGTTCATATGGCATACAGTACTGCTCCTGTCTGTAAGAAAATACAACACTGTAGACTTCTAGAAGACTGCATCAGAGAATTTGGTTCTTTAGGCTCACCACAAGTCTGAAAGATACCACACCTATTCTGGTAGTATTTGTAAATACTCTCTCTCTCTCTCTCTCTCTCTCTCTCTCTCTCTCTCTCTCTCTCTCTCTCTCT
>JADRCD010235275.1:52106-79605 GCA_019843815.1 Montemys delectorum
AAGAAAGAAAGAAAGAAAGAAAGAAAGAAAGAAAGAAAGAAAGAAAGGGGGAAAGAAAGAAGAAATGCTGACACTTTATTGGAGAGAGCAGGGCATAGGGCAAAGGATTATACAATCAGAGGTCAGAAGACTGTCACAAAGGAGAAGTCCAGAATGAAATATGTGGGCATATCAGGGTATATCTCAAGCTCAGGGGTCAAGGAGCCCATTACTGATAAAGAAATACTTAGAAGCAAGCATAAGGATTAGTTAAAGGAAGCATGAGGATTAGCAACTGAAGGGGTGGGTAATGATTCCCAAGGGATGAAACAGCACCTGTGGAAGTCCCCAAGATTAGGAAGAAACACCTCAGCGTTTGAGGAACAGAGAGAAGGCTAGTATGGCTGAAGCATAGTGAGATAGAAAGAAAATGAGAACTAGGGCAACAGGAGGACGGCATGGTGTTAAAAAAAGAACCTGTACTGGCTCAACAGTTTCCCGACCACGTCCAGCTGGTGGCTCACTCTACTATCTGATACATACCAAAGCTAACTATGAACCAATAAAAGCTGACTTATTGAATTTCCTTTCTCTCACTTGTCTTCTGATGACTTTTTCTCTTCCCCATAATCATATTATTTTCTAAGGAGGGAGGAAGTAGAGAGTGGGAATCTCTTGCAAAACTGTGTGAATTCTCAATCCTGTGTACTTGTGCCTAGAGAAAAATAGAATGACCAAAGAAAGCCAGCTAACTTCAGAGTTCTCTCTGTCTCTCTCTCTCTCTGTCTCTCTGTCTCTCTGTCTCTCTGTCTCTCTGTCTCTCCCCTCCTTCCTTCCTTCCCTCCTTCCATCTCTCTCCCCCTCTGTCTGTCTCTTCCTTTTGCTGAACACAAGTTGAAAAGTCTCAATTAATTTGTAGAAGTAAGTAAGGTAATGGGTCTGGACCTAATATCTATCAGCTAAGCTTCATTGTCTTTCCACTCTGGTAAGACAGAAAACAAGAAGGATACATCCATCAGGCAGAGGTGGCCGCTTGTCATAACAAACATCATGGAAGCATATTACTTGCTACTATGATGTCTGAAGTTTCTATTCCTAACTAGTGGCTAGCTTTTATCCACACAGTGAATGGGGGATTTACTTTCCTCCAAAGCCTATGCTCATCAAACTGGCAGAACACATAAAAGCAAACAGAAGGATGCATAGCCTGGGTCTGAAAGTGAAAATAGGATTTCCCTTAGATTTGATTCATTGATCACACCTAAGTACAAGAATGTGTATAGAGTGACTATGAAGAAGAAGAAACTATAAATGCCTAACCAGCCACCTTGAATACTACACAAAAATAATAGAAAGGCTTTTTCAGTAAATCAGCTTGCTTTCTCTTTACAAAACCTCAGTACAGAGGTGCCAATGGCAATGACTAAGACAGCATCTTCTACCCCATCTAGAAATTCCTGCAAGCATTATAGGATCCTTGTTCCTCTATCAACAATCACCTAATCATCAGATCTATTTATCTTCCTTCCTAAAAGTATCTAAAAATCCACCCATTATTACGATCATTCTCACTGTAATCTATTTTGTCTCATCTGTGCCATTCAAGCATGTTTACATTGCCTACAACCACAGAGGCTCTCATCCATCAGTCTTCACCTCCCTCACCTCCAACTCCCGACCATCCTCCCTAGAGCTCTCATTAGCTGGCTCATCCCAACAGATACCCAATTCAGTGGGCAATGGCCTACTTCAAATCTAATTTGGCTCATTTTAGCCTTCAGGATAAAGTCCAAAATCTTTCATGTGACAACTTCCAGGACCTGGCCCTCCTCCCACACATACTTCCTGAAATCTCTCATTGTACCTTGTCCCCCAACAACACAAAATTCCCTGTGGTTTCCTATAGGCATGGTACAGTTTCTCTTGTATAACATCTGCTATAGCTCCTCTTAACACTCTAAATCTAAACCTGTGGGTTATGACACCTTTGAGGGTTGAGTGCCTCTTTCACAGGGGTAGACTAAGACCATCCTGCATATCAGATATTTATATTATAATTCATAAAAGAAGCAAAATTACAGTTATGAGGCAGCAACAAAAATAACATTACAGTCAGGAATTAGCATAACATAAGGAACTGTATGAAAAGAACTCAGCATTAGGAAGGCTGAGAATACTGTTCTAAAGATGTGTATGCTGTTAAATTCTATCTCGGGGATCTCCATCTCATGGTAGCTGCCCATCCCCCATTCTCACTCTATTCCATCGTGTGCCAAAATTTCCCAGACTATCAATCAACCAGCACATTGTCGCTATAGTGCATTCTCTGTGTTATATCCATGTGCCTCATGTTCCCTAAAGCTCACAGCAAGAAGATAATATTAAAGAACTGAGGGACATTCTAGAGGTTCGGAGATTGATCTTGTGATTTATGGTTTGGGGAAGAGGGATTTACCTAATAAAATCAATGTAGCATGAGATGTATTTTCAGGGAAGACCAATCAACAAGTTCTAGAAAAGTCTGATAGATGGATATGAGATGAGTAACACAGAGAAGACAGCAGGTAGGATTACATCAGCATCCACAGAGTTTCAACTAGGTGCGAGGTTAGCTGAGTGCCTTGGGCAAATCACTATTCTGAGCTTCATCATGTTTCAAAACAAACTGGAAATATTAAGTTGTTCTGGACAACCCGAGCCAGCCAATGTAAGGACATAACAAAATAATGAATGCTAATATGCTTTATAAATTCCAGTGGAGTTAGTTTGTATGGTTAGTATTTAAATTGAAAATCAAGCTATAACAAGATAGGTTCATGAGACCCCCAGTGTCAAGCCGAGTCCCTCCTCAAATCAGGATGAGTCCTAGAAGCCTCTGTACTGACAAGTGCCACTTGAGACTAAGTATATCCAGGCTCCCATGTCACCTGAAAGCTAGTGTGTAGTATTAGAAGGTTATCAGGTAGAAGAAAGCTGGGATTAACTCTACTGGGCTTTCTATCCATTAGCAAGAGATAAGTAGCAGCTTAATATAGGGAATACCTTTCAAACTTTCAAAAGGAGCCAAAAGCTGCTCAAAATTGAGAGTATAGGTATGCTGTGAACCACACAAAGATGGAGAACATGATGCCAACAACAGAACGCTACCACTGTAGACCCCACATATGAGAATAGTTTGTATTGGTTGATTACTAAGAAATCTTACAATTCTAAGATAAAGTTATCCATACTTCTTGCAAATACTTTTCTCAGTGGATATATTCCTTTGATTATAATGATCAAAGTTGTGGAATAATCTCATGTAGTGAAGGCAATCTTGTGTAGTAGAGGCTGTCTTACTCTATTTGGCATTGTTATAATAGAATCCTTGGTCCTGGAAAATTTATGAAGTAAAGAGAACTTTATGTGGCTCATGATTCTAGTATCTGGAAGGTCCAATTAGCTTGACATTATCATTTTGATGCTGTTCTGTTCAGTTGGCTGTAAGTACAAGAACTCATGCTTTCATAGTAGCAGCCAATTACAATCCTAGACTCTGCAGAGATCACCAGATGTCATTTTTACACAAATCCCAACATACTAAGTCATTGTGTGTGTGTGTGTGTGTGTGTGTGTGTGTGTGTGTGTGTAGCTTTCACAGACAAGGAGAGTAGGCATCTTCATTCTTCAAGTTGGGAAGTCAGTGCTGTGGGTAAGGTTTTACTACAGAACTTTGCCTGCTAGCTCGATGTCATGAAGCATTCTATGATTCATTTCAGAATTCAGGTTTCCTATCACAAATATGGGGACCTGTCCTGACCCCTGGTATTTCTGTACCTTTGATGGACCAGTCGAACACAAGAGGTAAGAGAAGTAATGACAAACCATCCCAAAGCCACCCATTTAGTGCAAAGTTAGGATGTTCTGTGCCTGACATGCACCTGACTTCACAAACTTACCAGCCTCATAGAGTCCCAGGTAGCACTTTTCCCTGCTTTCTACCCTCAGATACATTATGCAGTAGAACATCGGGAAATCTCCCAGACTTTCTTTTCTAGACCTTGTATTTTTCGAGTGTTGACAACTTAATACATGTCTGCATTTCCTTTTATGGGGAAAGATAAGGCCCTGATGGTAATCGGAGCAGCAGGGTAGGAAATGCCACATTCTTCCATGTAAATATTTGACTAAGCTTTCTCCAGGCCATGCATCACTGTGCAGAGCCCCACAAGGGCTTCAGGTCCACAGATCAGCAAGAACGATAGCCTGGTAATGAATTATGAGAGAGGGTTGTTTAAAAACCAAGGCCTGAGCAGTCTGCGCATTCTAGGGGTGGCCCCTGTGCTACGTGACCAACAATTGTTCTAAAACAGACAAAGACAAAAAGAGGTTGATCTGTTAGGTTGAGTTTTCTTGTCTGGTCCAGTCTTCTCTGAAGAACGAGACTTGTCCCACATGGTATTAACAAAGAAATTATTACAACTATGTAGCTGATTTTTAGATCATTATAAAATGTTTAAAAAAAATAGTCAGAAGCAATGTCAAGGTCACAAAGGAATTATTTAGACCCACAAATGTATTTGGTGAACAATGATAGAACTATTGTTAACAATTATTAATACTTATGAAGTACTGCCAATGCACACTTAACTATTGCTGGTTTGTTTCATATATTATCATTATTCTCTCATAAAATCTTTTATAATGTGTATTACTGTATTTTTGGCCTCAGAAACGGAGGCAACTTGTAAGTTGTACAACTTGGCTACAATCTCACAGCAAGTATGTCATGGGCCAGGAGACCAGGCAGCCACTAGTAATGTTGACACAAATGAACATTTAAATGAAGAACATAGCATTGAACAGAATATGTGAACTCCTCACTTGTTCAATCTTTGTTTTAATTTAAGTCAAAACAGAGTCATTTCATATACAGGAGAAAAGCACCTTTGAAACAACAGCAAAATAAATGTGATATTCTTTAACTCACCACAGGCTTGTAAAATGGTATAGGTTCTCAGAAAAAAATAGCATTTTACATTGTTTCAGAAATTTAGGATAAGAACAAAGAATGACCATATACTCTAGAAAATATGCTTCCTGTATATACCGAGAAGGACAGAGAACAAACAAAGTACTGAACATATCTGTAATCCTAGCACTCAAGAGGGTCACTGAAAGTTTAAGGCCATCCTGGCTACATAGTAAGTTCTAGATTAGCCAGGGCTACAAAGTGAGAATCTGTTGAAAATAAGTGGAAGGTAGGCTATATTTATACATTCATGTGCAAATTAATAATTATTTATGTAGACTTCATCCCAGGGATGCAAGGATGGTTCTATATATAGAAATTCATCAATGTAACTCACTACATAAACAAACTCAAAGAAAAAAAAATATGATCATCTCACTAGATGCTGAGAAAGCATTTGACAAAATCTAACATCCCTTCATGATAAAAGTCTTGGAAAGATCAGGAATTCAAGGCCCATACTTGAACATAGTAAAAGCAATATACAGAAAACCAGTAGCCAACATCAAACTAAATGGAGAGAAACTTGAAGCAATCCCACTAAAATCAGGGACTAGACAAGGCTGCCCACTCTCTCCCAACCTATTCAATATTGTACTTGAAGTCCTAGTCAGAGCAATTAGGCAACAAAAGGAGATCAAAGGGATACGAATTGGAAAGGAAGAAGTCAAATTATCACTATTTGCTGATGATATGATAGTTTACTTAAGTGACTCCAAAAACTCCACCAGAGAGCTCCTAAACCTGATAAACAACTTCAGCAAAGTAGCTGGATATAAAATTAACTCAAGCAAATCAGAGGCTTTCCTCTACACAAAGGATAAACATGCAGAGAAAGAAATTAGGGAAACAACATCCCTCACAATAGTTACAAATAATATAAAATACCTCAGTGTAACTCTAACTAAGCAAGTAAAAGATCTGTTTGACAAGAACTTCAAGTCTCTGAAGAAGGAAATCAAAGAAGATCTCAGAAGATGGAAAGATCTGCCATGCTCATGGATTGGTAGGATTAATATAGTAAAAATCGCCATTTTTACCTAAGGCAATCTACAGATTCAATGCAATCCCCATCAAAATTCCAACACAATTCTTCACAGACTTAGAAAGAGCAATTTGCAAATTCATCTGGAACAACAAAAGACCTAGGATAGCCAAAACTATTCTCAACAATAAAGGAACCTCTGGTGGAATCACAAATCTGGACCTTAAGCTGTACTACAGAGCAATTGTGATAAAAATTGCATGGTATTGGTACAGTGACAGGCAGGTAGATCAATGGAACAGAATTGAAGACCCAGAAATGAACCCATGTACCTATGGTCACTTGATCTTTGACAGAGGAGCTAAAACCATACAGTGGAAAAAAGACGGCATTTTCAACAGATGGTGCTGGCTCAACTGGTGGTTAACATGTAGAAAAGTGCAAATTGATCCATTCCTTTCTCCTTGTACAAAGCTCAAGTCCAAGTGGATCAGGGATCTCCAAATCAAGCCAGATACATTGAAACTAATAGAAAAGAAGATGGGGAAGAACCTCGAGCAAATAGGCACAGGGGAAAATTCCTGAAGAGAACCCCAATAGCTTCTGCTCTAAGATCAAGAATTGACAAATGGGACCTCATAAAGTTGCAAAGCTTCTATAAGGTAAAAGACACTCTCAATAGGACAAAACGGCAACCAACAAATTGGGAAAAGATCTTTACCAACCCTATATCTGATAGAGGGCTAATATCCAATGTATACAAAGAACTCCAGGAAGTTAGACTCCAGAGAACCAAATAAACCTATTTAAAAATGGGGTACAGAGCTAAACAAAGAATTCTCCACTGATGAACACCAAATGGCTGAGAAACACCTAAAGAAATGCTCAACATCCTTAGTCATCAAGGAAATGCAAATCAAAACATCTCTGAGATTCCACCTCACACCAGTCAGATTGGCTAGGATAAAAGACTCAAGTGACAGCAGATGCTGGAGAGGTTGTGGAGAAAGAGGAACACTCCTTCATTGCTGGTGGGATTGCAAACTGGTACAAACACTCTGGAAATCAGTGTGGTGGTTCCTCCGGAAATTGGACATAGTTCTACCAGAGGACCCAGCTATACCACTCCTAGGCATATACCCACAAGATGCTCCAACATGTAATAAGGACACATGCTCCACCATGTTCATAGCAGCATTATTTATAATAGCCAGAAACTGGAAACAACCCAGATGTCCCTCAACAGAGGAATGGATACAGAAACTGTGGTACATCTACACAATGGAGTACTACTCAGCTATTAAAAACAATGAATTTATGAAATTCTTCAAGAAATGGATGGATCTGGAGAGTATCATCCTGAGTGAGGTAACCCAATCACAAAAGAACACACATGGTATGCACTCTCTGATAAGTGGTTATTAGCCCAGAAGTTCAGAATACAGGAAGAACAATCCACAAACCACAAGAAACTCAAGAAGAAGGAAGACCAAAAGGTGGACGTTTCATTCCTTCTTAAAAGGGGAACCAAATACCCATGGAAGGAGTTGCAGAGATTAACTATGGAGCAGAGACTGAAGGAAGGACAAGCCAGCCTAAATATAGCTATCTCCTGAGAGGCTCTGACAATACCTGACTAATACAGATGTAGAGGCTCACAGCCATTCATTGAACTGAGTACACGGTCCCCAATGAAGGTATTAGAGAAAGGACCAAAGAAGCTGAAGGGTTTGCAGCCCCTTAGGATGAACAACAATATGAACTAACTAATACCCTCAGAGCTCCCAGGGACCCAACCACCAACCAAGGACTATACATGGTGGGACTGATTGTTTTGGCAGCATGTGTATAGTAGAGGATTGCAAAGTTGATCATCAATAGGAAGAGAGGTCCTCGGCCCTGTAAAGGTTCTGTGCCCCAGTGTAGGGGAATGCCAGGGCCAATAAGTGGGAGAGGGTGTGGTGGCAGGCATGGGGATGGGGGAGGCAACAGGAGTTTGTTCTTGTTGGTTTTGTTTGTTTGTTTGTTTGTTTTTTGGAGGAGAAACTGGGAAAGGAGAAATTAACATGTAAATAAAGAAAATACCTAATTTAAAAAAATAATTATTTATTACAGGTACAATGACACCAATTCAACTGCCCACAAAGAAATGAAAAGAGAAAGAAAATATAGTATATACTCACACTGGGACAATATTCAGCCTTAAAAAGGCATGGAATTCTGATAAAAGATACAGCACGGATGAATCATGACAGTATGAGTATTGAAAGAGTATAATCACCAGAGATCAAGGATATTGTATCTCTTGGTATGGAATGCCTTGGAAATGATATATTCATAGAGTCAAGGAGAAGGGAGGAAGTAGAGACATGGAAAGACGAGAAATATGATATCATAAAATGAGTACAAATAATCAGTCTTATAAGAGAAAAATCATGCTGTGGGTTGTCCAGCACTATGATTGTGCTCAAAACTATGGACCGTATACTTCCAAATGAAATGGGGAAAGGGAACAGGGAGTGCACAAGGAAAATATAGAAACAAATACAAGCAAGCAAGAAAGGTGACAAAGAAGAGGAAACACGGTTACAACATTATGATTTGAATATGGAATGCCCCTACTATGCCCTGGGTTGACATCTTGTTCCTCAGCTGGTGGTCACACTGCTTTGGTAGATATTAGAAATTTTAGGGGGTAGATAAAGAAAGTAAGTCATTTTGTGGCATGCCCTTGAGATGTTTCTTGCCCTATTTGCCCCCTCCTCTTTCAGCTATGAGAGGTGATGTGTCTCTACTGACATCTACTCTTGCTGCCATGATAGTCTACCTGTCTTTGGCTCAAAGCAAGGTATTCAGCCAACTTTGGGTGCAAATCTCCAACATCGTGAGCCAAAATAAAGCTTTCTTCCTTTTAGCCTGCTTCTCTCCAGAGTTCATCACAGCAACAAGAAAGTTGACGGAGATATTAACCACACCTGGGACAAGCCCTGTGCCCAGAAGGAGTTGACCAGCATAAAACTGTTTCATGGGATTTTTGAAGATTTTGCTTTGTTTGGTCATTTTGATCTTATTGGTCTTTGCTTGTTAATTTTAATCTTCATTTTTGTGGATTTGAGGTGTGTGTGTGTGTGTGTGTGTGTGCGTGTGTTTCTTAATTTTCACATTTTTTAAGAGGGGGGAACATAAAGTTGGGTGGGGAGAGAGGTGGGAATAATCTGGGAAGAATTTTGGGAAGGGAAAATGTGATCAAAATATACTGTATAAAAAATTGTCAATAAAAATTTTAAAGCTGAATTTTAAAATGTACACATAGGTAGAAAATCCTATTGTGTGTATATATGTATATACACACATGATCAGATAGTAATTTGTATTGCAGCATATTTTTATAAATAAGTATACCTGCTTTGGGTTTATCTAAAATTTATCATTTTTCTATAAGGAATATAGTATGTTACACTTGTAGCAAGATGTTTTAAATGATACATAGAAGAGGATAGAGAATAAAAAGAAAGAATGGCGTAGAGAAAAAGGAATTGGTATAAACCCTGAACAGATAGACAGAATAAACTGACTTCTTCAAGGAAACTGTCCCAACCTGGTCAGTTCTGCATATTCCTTAAATTAGATCTTGGGCTCCAGGGCCCAGCCACCAAAAAAAAAAAAAAAAAAAAAGAGTCTTATAAAGAGCCTGAGCATCTGGAAACAGATGTGATCTAGAAGTTTGGTCCAAGTTTCATGTGCCTCAGTTTCTTCTTCTGTAATACTCATATGTGCATGTCCCCTGCATTTGGTTATGCTTGAACAACTCATACCACAAAGCCCTCAATAGTAGCAAAGGTTGGTGTCTCATCCATCTTCACAGTTTGTTCAGTAAGAGTGTTAGGAGAGGCCCTTGGTCCTGCATAGGCTCTATGCCCCAGTGTAGGGGAATGCCAGGGCCAGGAAGCGGGAGAGGCTGGGTTGGTGAGCAGGGGGAGAGGGGAGGGAATAGTGGTTCTTTTCAGAGGGGGAATCAGGAAAGGGAGAACATTTGAAATGTAAATAAAGAAAGCATCTAATAAAAAAAAAAAGTGTTAGAACTTCAGACCAGTTGTGCCTTTCTCCCTTGTTTGAAGACCAACTTCTAAACTCATGGGGAAAAAGGTAAATGAGGAAAGTATTTTTTAGATTTGGATAAGGAAATAATTTGGCAAAGGTGAGCTAGCTAAGCGCAAAAACTATGAACCACAGCCCACTGACCAGATTTTTGTAAATAAAATATTTTTAGGTAAACATGGTTTTTACAGGTTGAACTAATTTTATTTACAAAAAGGGACACGTGGATAAACTTAGAAAACTCTTCATTTGCTTTATTGCTATAAATAAAGTTTCACTAAAACACAATTATACTCATTAATTTGCAAAAGGCTATGGCAGATCTTTGTACAATGTGCAATATTTCGGGCACAGAACAAATGACCACAGGTAAAGATCCTCTGCCTCAGAGGATAAACTTTGCTAGCACTTGGTTTAAGATGCACATTGACTTATACATACATACATACATATATACATGCATATATACATATATATATACATACAAATACACACATATATCTACATATATACATACACGTATATGTACACAACTCAAGAGAAAATGGACTCATGCATCTTCGTTCATGGATCCCCAAGGTGACAAAGTGCCAATTGCAAACTCCCTTGAAGGAAGGTGACCCATATGCTACACACCTGCAACAGGGAATCCAGCTAAGTTCTTCTCACCCTCCCTTTTAACTCGTGATTGTTGGCAAGTTTCACAAAACCAGAACATGGTTACCAAGTGGCAAGAGTTGGGAAATTTAATTGGTTTCCCAATGATTAATAGTTGTTAGATGGTTACCCCTGTGGAACTGAAATGACTCATCAGCATCCTTCACTTACTGCTATTGGTTTCTTTAGTTTCATTCCCCACTTGCTGGGGTCCCCCTAGGAGGCCTTTGCTGAGCTCCTAGTATGTACCTGGGTAAGCCACCAATGCCTGATGGCCCTAAAGGCCTCTTTCTTTTTTCTCATTTTTTTGTATAGTGTCAGAGATAGAACATGGGGCCTCTCAAATGCTAGGCACACACTCTCTAGACAGGACATTACTACGGTGCCGAGATAGGCATAAAATTTGTAGACCAGGCTAGACTTGGGCTTGCAATATTCTACTTGCCATGTAAGTGATATAATTATATAGATATGCTGTATACTGAGGGTGCTTTTCTCTGTCTCTGTCTGTCTGATTGTCTCTGTTTCTGTCTGTCTGAATGTCTCTGTCTCCTTCTGTGTGTCTCTATCTCTCTGTCTCTGTATTTCTTTCTCTCAGTCTTTCTGTCTCTCTGTCTCTGTACGTGTCTCTCTATCTCTCATCAGCTGAATAAAACACTGCTAGTTCCTGCTATGCTTCACACTCTGTGGTTCAGCTTTGAAGCTACTGATTGGGGTGATAACAGCAAGGAGGTGCTAAAAGACCGCCCAAGAGCAAGGCTCTTCATTCAGCTCAGCAGTTCACAGTCTGAGTATGAAGAAATTGGACTCTCTGCATATTTCAAGATGAAAGGACCTGAATACAGGAAACTATAAACCCAACTGTTGGGTAGGCTCATAATGGCAAGGAACTCTGAAAAGGCAGGAACCCAGGAAGCAGTGTGGACACACATAAATCTCAACTCAGGCAAAAAGAAGCAAATGGCAACATCCCATACCTCCTACATGTGCTCTGTTGCAGCTACTAAGAATAGAGGCCATTGTTTCCTCATGACTTTCTAGTGAAAGTTGAGGAAATCTGGCGAGAGGTGGATTTCTCATATACAGGCAAGAACATAAGCAGAAGGAAGGAAGGGGTGTAGTGGGTTGGTACTACCAACATACTGAGAAATCTGAGAAGACTTCCCAAAGAATGTGGTGCGGGAGGCACAATTTTGAAAACTTGAGGTCAGCCAAGCCCTGACTTGGTCAATGATTCATCACAGGAGTTTCCCTTTCTAGACTACAGGATCCCAAAGTACGGAAGTGCACCCTTCCCAAGAAGAATTGCTCTTATGCAACCAAATGAAGAGAGAGCCACAAATAGCTTGATTTGTTTCCTTCCTAGGGAAAGAGAGGTAGAAGCTAGTTATTAAGGTGAAAGGCAATAACCCTCATCATTGCAACTATAAGTCAAGAAGGGGTTTTTCTCCCAATATATTGTACAGGTAGTTTGGAATTGTGTTAAGAAGAGATTGCCCAAGGTAGGAAATCCCGTTAATTACAATGACAGCAGAGCACTAAATAAGGATAAGATCCCTAGGTCCTCTCTGGATATCAGCCCTACCTCCCTTTTCCGTCCCAGTTTCTTTCTTTCCAGAAATACATCAGGAACAAACTCTCCAGATAACCATTCCATTGACAGCTTATCTAGCTAGCACACAGGCTTCAGAGTTTAAATAGACTTAGCTCATCATTCTCTGAAAACAGGGACCTAGGAGTGACAAGTACCTACCAGTTCTCTTGCTAAGTTAAGAGCTCTGCACAGACAATGCCTTTGTATTCTGGAAGAGTTTTTGAGATAAATCTTTTACCCATATCTTCCTCATAAGGAAGTATGAACTAAGAAGGGTAGACTCAAACTCTGCTGTTGCATACCAAAGCTTAACCCCAGGGGTGGGAAATAGTTGGAGAAAGTCCCTCATTGTATCTCTACTATAAGGTAACTCTGAATTCTAGTACGTGTTTCTCAGTCACCTTATAGAAGCGTGAGGAACGTTGAGTTTCTCTGTGGCAGTTTTTCCTACCTTTTATATCATGCCCAAATGGGCGATAGTGGTGGCTCACCTTTCCCAAGAAGAGTAGACACCTTCGAGATTCCACAGTTACCTCACAAACTCCTTCTGTATTATTGTCTCAGAAATATAAATTTAAACATTTAGTTGGTTTTTATAGACTAAAATTCACATGGATTTCAACGTGTTGTTCTTGTTGTTGCTGCTGCTGCTGCTGCTGTTGCTACTGCTGGTGATGTTGTTGATGTTGATGTTGTTGTTTTTCAGATATAACTTACCTTCCAATGCTTTCTTCCTTGTTGGTGTTTACATTCTTCAACTTTCATTATCTATCAAACAAATACCCGCCAGGTGTGGTGGCGCACACCTTTAATCCCTGCACTTGGGAGGCAGAGGCAGGCAGATTTCTGAGTTCAAGGCCAGCCTGGTCTACAGCGTGAGTTCCAGGACAGCCAGGGCTACACAGAGAAACCCTGTCTTGAAAAACCAAAAACCAGAAAAAGAAAAAGAAAAAAATACTCATCTTAGAGAATAGAACCTAGAGGTACACCTCTAAAATAAAACTGCAAACACATTACAAAGACATGATCCTTGCTTCCTCCAGCAGACAATGAGCTTATCACAGTCTTTTTCCCTGTCATATCCCATCTTACCTTGCATTCGTTACTGATTCTTTGAAGGTCCAGATCATTTTCATGTTATAATTTTAAACATTATAAACACTGATTTCTGCATGACTTTGGGGATCTAATTCCATTTTCTAATTGAAACAGTGACTTTAAGATGGTGTTCTTCCTCAGTGCTTAGTCTTTTTCCTGGTCCCTCTCATTTGGACTAGTCCTATGTCTACTCTTTTGACAACATAGACAAGTGTTTTGGAGGCTAGTTTATAAAAATATGTGCTGTCGCTTTTGCTGACCCAGGGATGTCATTCTGCACCCTGCATATATGGATACTAACTAGAATAAACACAGACTATTCATCAAACTGTAAGTACGGATTTCTGACATTGAGTACGCAAGGAAGAAGAAGACCCCAGTTAGGTTAATGCTTGTCTTCAAAGCAAGTTATATGCCTGGGTGTTGATACAATTTTGTTTTTAATCGCTGTAGGCTGAAGCTTGCACCATGCCACACAGATGTAAGATTGAACCCAAATTGCAGTCAGCTCTCTGGCCTCCATAAGTATCCTGTCCTTCTAGTTCAGCAATGCTGTGTCACATGGCTGCATGTACCCTCTCCCTATGTTTCTGCAACATCTATCATTGTTAATCCTTGCTCCCCCTCACAAAGTTCAAGGAGAGTTCATCAACTATGTTCCCCCACATGAATGGCACACCTTCTCAGAACACTACTGCTTCCTACCCTTCCTTGTCTCCACAAAGGTTTAATTGTTTGTCATATCTGAGCACACAATCTTCTCACTTGCTTCATCTCTATCCCCTATTTAACCTCTTTTCCTTTCCACATCTCACCTTCAAATACTATGAATTGATGTCAGACAGGACCATTCTGTAAGCACTCTGTGACTGTGCAGCAAACTTGTCTTAAGTAACTAGATTCCAGAGTAAAACGTTTCCAACATTGCCAAGCTTTGTTCAACATGTTCTTTTTTTTTTTTCTGCAGCACAGTTTTTACTAGCACTTTGTTGCTGTTGATTTTTTATTTGTTGTATTCCTCCTCAGACAGAACGAGGTCACTTTGTCAGTATTTGTTAACTTCAAGAAAAATGATTTGCCATGCATGCTACCTTCCAGGTCAAAATTTCTTCTTTAATTCATAATTTATGATTGCATTGTCCAGTCCAGTGCTTACTTTACAACCAGCTCTCACCTGAGATGCACCTGCCTTGAATATGCTATCTTCTTTACAAGCCCCAGCCTGGCTTCTGGTACATGGAGATAATACAAGAAGGAACAGCTCAATCCTGGCAAGCAGAACCATCCCAAGCCATCATGCCTAGGCAACAACCTTCAGAGATTTGTCAGGGTCACTTCCTCCCTGTGGTCACCTTAATCCCTTTCCACTTTCTGTGTGCCATTTACAGTGAGCCTCAGCTTCTGCCTAGATTGCAGGAAATGTTAGGAGAGGGAGCCTGAAAAATGAGAAATAATGATTAAGACATAAACATATGAGAAAGAGAAAGTAACTACTTTATTTCCAGTAGGTAAGTGTCTGGAGCTGATTCTGGGTACTGGGTATGGGCAAGAGCATATAGCATTACTGCCTGTAGGGCGTGGTCCATGTGCAGGCAGATGCTTGACTCTTGAGCGAGGGCAGGAGTTCCTCCATCCACTTAATAAAAAACAAAAGCTACAAACTCATTTGATAAGCTTCAAAAAATGATAGACAAGGAAAAACATCTGCATCTGCTGTCAACCATAATGCCTAGTTACTCTGAGACCCTCTCAGTTGAAGAACTGTTAAAATAAATGTTTTTTTTTTTTTAAAAAAAAAAAGCACCACATTAGCAATTTTTTGCTGGCTGAAAACATGCTATCAAACATTTTCAGGTAAAAATTATAAAGCAGCAAAAAATCGGAGGCTGAAGAAAGAACAAGCAAGGGCATCTGAAGTGTGGGTCTTCATCTTCCACACCAGAGGCTGGGGTAGTGACTGAGTATCCAAGAGACTAAATGATGAAGTTCCAAGGAAGAAAGGGTAGCATCTCAGTTGGTTTCCTCAAGGAAGACCACTGCTAACTGAGGAGGTCTGACACAGAATTTAGAAGCTCCTTAAATTTTACTCCATTTTTCTCCCATTGAATTAATAATTTCCCATTTAAGGAGTGCATTGAGCATGCTCTCTTTTGCCTCATGATTTTTTCTTTATCTTCATGGTTTCTCATCCTTTCACCTGAAAGAAAGAGAAAATGTAGAAAATGTACTCAAATAATCATCTTGTGGCTAGTTCATTATGTTAGAACTTAGGAGCCATTTCTTGCTTTCTTCTTTGTACTTTAAGAGAGAAAATGTCCTTTGTTTTTGTTTTTGGTTGTGGTCCCTTTTTTTAATTGTTTGATGGGTTTTTTCTATATAACCCTGGCTGGCCTGAAATTCCCTATAAACTCACCTGTCCCTGTCACCTGAGGGTTGGCATTAAAGGTCTGTGTCCAGGATTTTTTTTAACTGGACGTGAGCTTGAGATTCAACTTCCTTATTAAAAAGTGGAAGAGAGTTTTTGGGAGATGTGTGGGCTGAGCTGCTGACACTGCTCTGCTCCTGCACTAGAACGGTTTCCAGCACAGTGGCTAGCCCACATGAGCTGCTCAGGAAGCAGTGCCTGTCTTTCTCTGTTCTTCCGTCCATCTCCATAGCCAGCTAAATAAAGAGTTTGAGTTTTTAAGATGGAGACAGCAGAGTTGTCCCTGTGTCATGTTTACAGGCCTCCCTATTCATCCACTTCATGCAAACAGTCTAGTGGAGGACTGCTGGGTCACATATTGATCTCCCAGTACAGTCATGTTTAAGTTCTTAAGAATAGCTTTAAAAAAAAAAAAAAATACCTGACCAATACAGATGTAGAGGCTCACAGCCATTCATTGAACTGAGTACACGGTCCCCAATGAAGGAGTTAGAGAAAGGTTCTATGGAGCTGAAGGGTTTGCAGCCCCTTAGGATGAACAACAATTACTAACTAGTACCCTCAGAGCTCCCAGGGACCCAACCACCAACCAAGGACTATATATGGTGGGACTGAATGTTCTGGCAGCATGTGTATAGTAGAGGATCGCAAATTCGATCTTCTATAGGAGGAAAGGACCTCCGCCTTGTGAAGGTTTTGTGCCCCAGTGTAGGGGAATGCCAGGGCCAATAAGTGGGAGAGGGTGGGGTGGCAGGCATGGGGAGAGGGAAGGCAAAAAGTATTTGTTCTTGTTGTTTGTGTTTGTTTGTTTGATTGTTTGTTTTTTGGAGGGGAACCTAGGAAAGGAGAAATTTACATGTAAATAAAGAAAATATCTAAAATAAATAAATAAAAATTAAAAAAAAATTTAAAAATTTTTAAAAAAAGTGTAAGAGGAGGAGGAAAATTAAAATATAGATTAGCCCTGAGGATAGTGTAACATGTTCAGCCCGTCACAAAGAGACGGGCTGAATAGTTCCATGTGTGTGAGACACCTAAAGTAAATTCACAGTGCTCACAATTATAGAACACTTAAGTCCACAGAGACATAAAATAGAATAGCGGTTTCCAGGGTCTAGTGGGGGAAGGACAGGATTGTTGTTTAATAGGCATAAAGTTTCAGTTCTGCAAAATGAAATAGTTTTTGGAAATGAACAAAAGTGCTAATTCAAGAGTATGGCTACAGTTAATAGCACTGAATAAATGTTGTAATGGTTACCATAACAAAAAAAGCAGTTAAGATGGCAACTTACATAATTTCTTTTGTTTTTATTCTTTTCTTATATATTACATCCCAATGGCAGGTTCCCTTCCCTTCTTCCCTCTGAGTATCACCCCCAAATACCAACACCCATGCACTCCAACTCTGTTTCCCTCCAGAAAAGGGCAGGCATCCCAGGGGTGTCAACCAAACATGGTATATCAACTTTGCAATAAGACTAGGCACTCCCCCTCATATTAGGGCTGGATGAGGAAACTCAGTAGAAGGAAAAGGGTCCCAATAGTAGGCAAAAGAATCATGGACAGCCCCCACCCCCACAAGACGACTAAGCTACCTAACCATAAAATATATGCAGGCCCATGCAGCTTTCCTGATTGTTGGTTCAGTCTCTGTGAGCCCCCGGGAGAAGAGGTTCATTGATTCTGCATGTGTGGTTTTTCTGTTGTTGTTGGTAGTGGTGATGGTGGTGGTGGTAGTGGTGGTGGTGGTGATGGTGGTTGTGGTGGTGGTGGTGGTGGTGGTGTGTGTGTGTGTGTGTGTGTGTGTGTGTGTGTGTGTGTGTATGTGTGTATGTATTGTCCTTGACCCATCTTGGGTCCTACAATCCTTCCTCCTTATCGTCCTCAGGATTCCCGAAGCTTTACCTAATGTTTGACTTGGGGTATCTGTACCTGTTTCTGTCAGTTATGGATGAATGCTCTCTCTGATGTGTATATGCTAAGCTCCTGTTTGCAAGTATAGCCAAAAATCTATCATTAGGAATCATTTCTTTGGCTTTTTTTTTTTTTTTTTTTTTTTTTTTTTTTTTTTTTTTTTTTTTTTTGCCAGTTGTGTTTGGTTCTATCCTAGGTCTCTGGGCTGCCTGTCTAACTTCTAGTTCCTGTTCCTCCAGGCAGTGCCAGGGGTGAGCTCTTTCTCATGTCATGGGTCTTGAGCTGGATCAGTCATTGGTTGGCTACTATCACAATTTCTGTGCCTCTTTTACTCTAGCACATCTTGAAAGCAGGACAAACTATAGGTTGAAGATTTTATGGGTAGGTTGATGTCTCAATCCCTCCATTGGAAGTCTTGAAGATGGTAACTTTTTCAGTATTTTATGTTACCACAATGAAAATTTTTATCAAAACAATAAAACAATTGTCTTAGTATAAAGTGAATCTTAATGAAGTTGTAGGTTCATTAACTATTTGATGTTAACTTAAAGCCAGAATTGTTGCTCACCAATAATTGGAGCCTTAAGGGAAAGAGATTTGTCAAAACCATATCATTTCATTTAAACCCTGTAGCTGAAAAAAAATCATACTTCTCATTTAATGATGAAAAAGGGAGAGCCCAGATTTACTAAGAAATGAATATGACAACCACCTATTCCTATGTTCCATTAAAAGTCTCCTATCTCATGTTTAAACTCCGGGGCTATTCATCCATTCATGAATTTGTTTCTAAGACTCCACTCTGTCCCACAGATTACACATGACTCTCTGTGGCATAATTTCTAGACTTCCTCCTGATGACTAATGCTGACTGAGAATTTCCTCTTTAGTTTGTTAAAGAAAAAATACATAGCAATATTTCATAATGATTTATACTCTAATTCATAGACTATCCCAAAATGGTGCATCTATTTAGCTTTCTTGTCATTCTCTATTTGAAGATGAAATGATCTCCGATGTTGCTACAGACTGAGTTCATTTTTAAAGGGAATTAATAAAATGAAAATCACAATGTTTGCTTATATTCTTCTCATTACACATCTGTGCTCGTGCTTTTTTTTGATGTGTGGTACTGTTTCACAATGTAAGCAAGGCTTTAAAAAGTGATTAAATACAAACATAATTTATCAGCTTTCTTTACTTAATTCAATTTCAATGTTATTAATAGTAAAACATAAACAATTAAACATTTACATTGTTGTGTGTAAGAGCATATGTTACTTACCTCTGCCTATGTATTAAATGACTCCTAAGAGTACTGTCTTAGCAAAACATGCCCTTGTTCCTCACAGGTTCTGTATCAAAAATCTAAGCCCTGTTCAGTAGGCATTTCTGGCCCCCATTATCACAGAGGTACAACAAACATGTGATTGAGAGTCATCAGAAAGCTCCAGTGAAAAGCCAGCTTTGCAGCTGTTGGCAGCTCATACACACTAACTTGTTGCTGTGGCATGTACCATATCACATGGACTTCTCAAGAGAAATATGACAAGGTGGCAAATTGCTTCTCTGGGCTGAGAAACAGAAAGAGAAGTCCAACATACAACCATTAGTCTTTTAATAACCTACTTAAAAATGACATCCAAAATCCACTGTACTACTGCACACATCCAACCCTAGCACCAGAAAGGTAGAAGTGAAAGAACAGGAATTAGAGACCAACCCATGGCTACATGAGATCCTGTATCAAAAACTTTTATCACATTATAGTAGTTTAATATGTGCCCAATAGACTCATGTGTTTGAATACTTGTCCCACAGGGAATAGCTCTATTAGAAGTCATAGCCTTGTTGGAGTAGGCGTGGTCTTGCTAAAGGAAGTATGTCACTGTGAGGGTGGATTTTGACCTCTTGTATGTTTAAGCTACACCCAGTGTGGAATACTGTCTTTTTCTGCTGTCTTTGGATCAAGATGTAGAATTCTCAGCTCCTTCTCCAGCACTATGTCTGCCTGCACATTGCCATGTTTCTACCATCATGATGATGGACTAAGCCTCTGAAACTGTAAGCCACCTCCAATTATATGTTTTCCTTTTTAAGAGTTACTGTGGTCATGGTATCTTTCACAGCAATGAAATTTTAACTAAGACACCAAACATCTTTGCTTATTTCTATTGACTAAAAATGAGGTATTACATCTAGTCCACAGTCCAGAGAATGAGCTGCTACAAAGACTTATATGGAATGATATGAACGGCTAAGAGCCATTCATGGATTGGCAGGCCATGCCCTAAAATTAGGTTAAAATTCTTGTTGATTCTCATTTACTGAGTACTTCTTTCACACCAGGCCTTAAGGACGTTGTATGAAAGAAGAGAAAAATATCTGTACCCAAAATATTCACTCCCAAATACGGGTGAAGGGAATCTTCTGAAGTATTTTATGACTTTAATGATAGAAATCAGTGCTTTCTCAATAATGATATATTGAATGCCTGATTGCATGCTGATGTTACATGGAAGCTAGAAGCCACAAAGAGCTTATAACATAGTACAAAAGATGGGTGGTTAAAGCCAACAATTTTTAATGTATTAAATGACATAATAATTGCTACAATGAAGAGAAATAAAATTAAAAGAGATAGAAGAGAAAATGGAGACATGTCTCATGAAAGTTGTGTGAGGAAGGTCTCATCTAAGCTGAGATTCTGTCAACCAAGAGTTTTAAGAGGTGAGCTTTAGTTGAAGGAGCAGCTTAACATGAGGTATAATGACACTACAAAATGACATAATTGAGAGACAGCAGGCTGAGCAGTTGAGACAGGTTAATCAGGGCCAGGTGTGGAGTATGCAAAGCTGCAGACAGCAAGGAAGAGGGCTCATGCTTAAAATCTAAAGAAAGTAATGACATGGACGTGCTCCATCTAGGGATAACCATATGCTCCCAGTAGAAATGTGTTAAAGATCAGCACCTGAAGAGAAGGTGACCCTGACATGAGTTGAGTTCCCCCAGGGATGTCTTCCCAGGTAAGTTCTTCAAGTGTTGGTGACATCTGGGACAGAAGCCTATTGTAGCTCAGTCTAAGGTCAGAAAGCTACCTGGTGCTTGCTGAAACAACTGGCATCATGACCTAAGTATGACAGACCAGAGACAACTCCACAAACAAATCAAAGTGCTCCAGACTAAGTTAGGGTCCCCATAGTTAGCTTCTCCTGTGGAAATGTGTCAGGGAAAGTAGTGTCCAGTCTGAAACAGAGTAGGAGAACTTTCTCATCAGCTCCATCAAAGGGCAGAGGTCTGAGTTTATTAGTTAGGAGCGGTGTGACTTTGGACAAATCCCTTAATCTTTTTGACCCAAGCTCCACAGCTGTAAACTACAATGACTTCTATTTGATAGAGCTTCTGCCAGGATGAAATGAGGGTGACAATCTGAAAGAAAAAAAGTAGTGTGCAGCTGAGGTCACCGTGAACACTATTATTATTATTAGAGAGGAATTGAAGTGCCCTCAATGCTTGGAATCTCAGGTTCTGGCATGAGTTCAAATTCTAAGTGTTGAGACTATGACCTATGTGCTATTAAACAAGTGACTTAGCCTCTCTGAGCTGTCAATTCTTTATCTATACAATTAGAGAAATTATGAGATATGATATAAGGATATTAGGAGTTAAAAATGCTTAACTCTTGTAAAAATCTAAGATATAGCAGATATGTGGAAAATTCTCAAGAAATATTAACTATTGCTACTACCGTTGTCATTAAACAACGGTAGTGGTAGTGATAATGGTAGTATTAGGAGAAGCAATACTTTGAAGGATCAAAATAAATGGATTGTCAGGAGATGGTATGGTGAGTTGGAAATAATTCATGCAAACAAGCTTTATTTAGTATCTCAAAGCATTGTCATAAGTTTGTAGTGTTACAACCCAATTGCAAAGTTGTTCCATTATTCTCAGATTAAACATGAGACAAGAGACTTGGAGAAATCACATTTCTTGTCATACTACTAGAACTGGCTATGTAAAAAGTCTAAACCTAGTTCCCAATGCCAGATCAGTCCTCTCTCCTAAGCTGAACTGTCTTTCTATATAACATCCTTTAAAAAGAACAAACTGGTTGCATCTTACCAGGAATTTATTTAGTTTGAACTAAACTCAGACTGTATATTATTCCTGAGTCTTGCAGTTGTCTTTAAAACCTTTGTCTTCCCTGATACTGTCTTTAAGCTTTCTCCTTCAAGAAAGGATTTTCAATTAACCATTAGATTATGTTGCAAACATTTGTTCTTAAATGCATTCATTCATTCTTGCAGGTGATTAAAGATGATGGGTATATAAATATACAAGTACATAAATGACAAGTCAAACCATGTACATATGGTAATTTAATTTTGAGATGAGTACCATGTTTATATACTTCTATCAGTCTGCCTACTTTTGATGAATGTGCAAATTCTTACCCACACTTTTATCACTGCCAATATTTAAGTAAATATCCTAAGTGCTGTACTAGAGAAAACTATCAATGTCATCCAGATAATTTGCAGCTGGGATTGATAAGCAATGGACCCTTTCTAAGTTAACTGATATTCTCTCCTTCATTAATGCTGCATGTTTAGCAGGCAGCCAGTGTTTTGGAATGTACTACTGAGTGAAAGAGCTTTGATCCATGATGGTAGTAAAAAAAACTTAACATAGGGGTTACCATGTAGCTAAAGATTTCAATAGTGCTTTAAAAATTATCACTTATTCCAGTTGTCCCTTGCAGTCTGCAGGAAGTTGGCTCCAATAGGGTATACACCTCACCCTATTCTGTACCCTGGATACTAAAATACAAGGATATTCAAAAGTGCCCTATAAAATGATGTTGGTCTTGTATATAATCATTGTGTCCTCCAAGATACTTTAAATCATCTCTAGGTCATTTATAGTGTCTAATAGGATATAACTGTTGTGAAATTACTATACCTTGTGGGAATAACAACAAGAAAACAAATATACATGCTGTAGACATGTAAATTTTTCTTTATTTATTCTGTAATTGTTTAAATTCTTAATGTAGAACCCACTGGCATGGAGGTCCCCATATAATGAATCTTATGGTTGTGTAAATAAATTGAAGCAACACCAAAGGCAGCTAAGATAGGTTATCTATCAGGATAAGAAAAAGGGCCTCATCTTTTTTTCATTCTTATTATATACAATTTATTTTTTAATTGTATATTTTATTTGTTTACATTTCAAATGTTATCCCCTTTCCCTGTTTCCTCTCTGCAAACCCTCTATCCTATCCCCACTTACCCTGCTTCTATAAAGGTGCTCCCCCACCCACCAACTCCTGCCTCCCTGCCCTAGCATTCCTCTACACTGGGGTATCAAGTCTTCACAGGACCAAGGGCCTCCCCTCCAATGGATGCTAGATAAGGCCCCTTCTGCTCCTCAGTCCTTCCCCTATCTCCTCCACTGGGGTCCCTGTGCTCAATCCGATGCTTGCTGACAGGAGCCTGATACAACTGTCTCCTGAGAGGCTCTGTCAGATCCTGACCAATACAGATGTGGAAGCTCGGCACCTCACCTTAGAGGTTCCACTGCTGTGATAAAACACTGAGCCAAAGCAAGGTGGGAAGAAAGCGCTTATTTCAGCTTCTACTTCTAGATAAAGGTCCATCACTGAGGGAAGTCCAGGCAGGAACTCAAGCACAGAAGGGTCTTGAAAGCAGTAACTGAAGCAGAATCCCTGTAGGAGTGGTGCTTACTGCCTTGTTTCTTGTAGCTTGCTAAGTTGGCTTTCTAACAGGATTCAGGATCACCTGCCCATAATGGCACCACCATTGTGGGCTGGGTCCTCCTACAGTCTTCAACCGAGGAACTGTTCCACAGGTCAAGCTGGTAGGGAGAATTCTCTCAATTGAGGTTTCGTCTTTTCAGATAAATTTAGTTTGTATCAAGTTGACAGTTGTGGCAGTGAGGAGAGAGAAGTGGGGGAAAGGCATGACTGTGGACAATCTTACGCTAGAGGTGGGTCTTGATCCTGCAGATGTTAGGCATAGAGTGATATGGCCAGATTTGGTCTTCAGTAAGTCACAGCTGTGGAAATGTGAAAGATAATTGGCAGATCATGTCTCGTTTACATAATGGGACAGAGCACACAGCCACTTCTGCCATCACTTACTGTTGAGTGTGGTCTGAAGCCTTCCAAGCATAGTCTTCTTTTTCCACAGCCAAGAGGCTTGAAGAGTGAGTCAAGGAAGACTCTGGCTTGTTAGACTCAAGTGGAAGACCAACTCTGACTATTCAGAAAGTCAAAATGTTCAAGGCATTGTAAAGTGCAGTGGTGAGTGTTGCAGAATTAAGACCCAGGTAGCTGTACACTCTCCTAGCTTTTTGCACACACCAGGGTGTTGGCTAGCACTGAGCTATTATACAACTGTGGGTTTTGCAAACCCGAGCTCAAAAGTTCCTTTCCCAAACCTGCTTCCTCCACATACTCCACCCTGTAACCTCACTCATCTGTGAGAACTTGGGGTCTCAGGGTACGACATAAAACTGAAAATTTTAAAACAACACAGGAGATCTCTGTTACTGTGCCCTCCTCCAATGTTCCTTGATAGTCTGTTATCCTACTTTGAGCATATCTGTAATTCAGAGATGAGGTAAAAGAACACTGGACATAGACTCTAGATGCTTGCTTTTGATTCTTGAGCTATAGCTTTTGTGCATTTGATTTGTAAATCCCTTAACCCTCCAAAAGCCTCAGATGTCCAATCCCTGAAATGAAAAGTCAATTAGATGATGCTGGGCTTCAAACTCACAGTGTGATTCCAGGAGCATCGGCCCTGTGTGCTAAAAGATGACAAAAGAAACCAGCTACAATCTTACCAGTGTAAGAGCCAAAACATAGATAAGAGGTTCCCATACATTACTATAGACAAGTGTCTAGAAATACTGAAATTCCTTAACACTTTTATTAAAAGAGAAGAGAAATCTGCACAGAAATATCTTACATTCTTATTTTTACAAAATAAGTTCACACATAGAAAGAAACGCACAGAGACTCTTCTCAAGGTCATCCCTGGCCTGAGTTGCTTTTTATTTTCTGATAGCTTTTTGCAAGTGAAGCACACTATCTCAGTAATAAATCTTTTTTATACCTCCTGCGCACCATGGATTTGCTGTTCATTCTTTTGGAAACCAATGATGACTTGGAGGTGATGTAACATTTAATCAGAAACAAAGCAACTAAATAGGAGTCATTTTTTTTCTAAACAACTCTCTCATCTATCAACTCTCATTTTTCCTGAATACGTCTTAAGGCTTCTCAGAGATAAACTGTGACTTTTCTCCACTAAAATATTTACTTTCTGAAAGAAAAAAAAAAAAGGCAATTCACCTGGTCCTGCAGTGTGCTCTCTAAAAAAAAAAAACCACAGGTGTTTGGACCCATGAAAGCACAGACCATATTAACTTACACTTATGACAGGAGCCTCATTGATAGCAGAAGTTCTGAGTAGTCACACCTAAGTCTGTGGGCAGATGTGCAACAATCTCATCTCTGAATATCAGTGGTCAGTATACCAGTTTCTCATTTCCTACAACTGACACCTCCATGGCTTTCTTTGTAGTTTAGACCAAAATTCCAACAGAGTGTGTCAGTAACTACATGAGAAAAAGAATAAAAGCAATAAAATGGATTAGAAAAGCCCAAGAGGCTATGATATAAGTAGATAGTACTTTGTAGGAAAGGCAGATAAAAGAGATAGAGAAGAAAGCAGTTAGAAGTAAGATAAAATAGGGGTAGCAAGATGGTTCAGTGGGTAAAGGCTGAGCCTTTTTTCTCTGAGCTTTTGTGGTAGCAGAGAGCAGAAAAATGAGTCTTGGAAAGTTGTCTTCTGACATCTATCCATAAGCATGCTATGGCACAAACATACACACACACACACACACACACACACACACACACACACACTTTATTTAAAAAAGAAAGAAAGGAAGAAAGAAGGAAAGAAAGAAAGAAAGAAAGAAAGAAAGAAAGAAAGAAAGAAAGAAGGAAGGAAGGAAGGAAAGGAAGGAAGGAAGGAAGGAAGGAAGGAAGGAAGGAAGGAAGGAAGGAAGAAGGGAAGGAAGAAAAGAAAAGAAAGAAAAGAAGGGGAAGTAAAAAGTAAGCCTGGAAAACCTCCTTGCCACCTGGACTGAAGTTTCTCGTATGTATTTGTCTCACAACAGCAAGACTTCAGTTTCTTGTCCAGGCCTGTCTCCCAAGCTCTAGAGTATGACAGTTAGCTCACTACCAGATATATATATCCATTTGGATACCCAACCCACCCCTGAAACTTCATATATCCTAAACTGTCCTCTCCCTCCTCCCTATCAAACCTGTACCCCTCTCAACCTCCCCACCACATAGGATAGCAACCTGTCTTTGCTGTGCAAAGGCCACATTATGATTCCAGTATGGTTCCCTCCTTCCATCATATCTCACATCTTTTTGCCCTAGGCGTAGCAACCTAACTCATCGTCTTAAAGCATATCTCATGCTATCCCAGCACTCAACAATATTACATTTATTTATTCTGTGCAAACATCAATGTTTCTTCATACAATGATCCAGAAGATCCTATGTGAACCCTTCTCCATTATGTCTCTGACCTCATCTTTTAATTGGACCCTCATCAAGTATCGCCTTAGTGCCCACATTCAATGTATCCACTGTTGTTTATACGATCATATAACCAATGAGTGCCATGCTAAACAGCATTTGAAGTCTCACATGTGCATAATGGTCTGTAGTTACTTCTGGACATATTTTATTTTAACACAACAGTTTGTAAGCTCTTATTGAGAATTATTTTCCGCATTTTAGGGATAATACATCTAAATTCAGAAGTGTTTTAAAATGTGTCCACATAAATAGTACGTGGCTAGTGTCTTCTAGTGTAAATCTATTGGTGCCCAAAGAAGAAGAAAAAGAAGATTAATTTATTCTGTATTGTTCTATAGTTTAAAGCTCAAATATTTCCCCATCAGCAAAGATTCATGTATTTAAGGCACATTTTCCAAAATAATGGTTCAGGTGGAACTTTAAGAGGTGGGGCTCGCAGGGGGCTTTAGGTCACTGAAGGTGACGTTGAAGACTATAATGGAATGGAATCCTTTCTTCTCCTCTTTCTTACCTTTTAATTACCCAGTGGGGAAAGAGGGATTCTGCTTCACCCTAGGTTCCAGCTATAACGTGCTACCACAAGCTGAAATCAGCAGGTCAGTGATCACAGAGTAGAACCTATAAATCTCTCAGTCATGATAGCTTTCTGAAAGCTTATTATCTCAGATATTTGTTATAAGAGAAAAAATAACATAAATTTCTTAATTTAACATTTAAATATTTTTGTTTATAATATGTTGTGTATATATATACCCTAAGAGGCTAGATGAAGGAATCAGATGCCCTGGGATTGGAGTTACAATTAGTAATGAGCAGCCTAATATGGATGCTAGAAACTGAACTCTGAACTTGGTCCTCTGCAACAGCAGCAATTACTTGTAACTTCCAAGCCATCTCTGCAGCCCCTATGTGACAATTCACTTAAGTTCCTTTTGTTTACATAGCCTGTCATCTTCTCTCCTTTGTCATGTCCTATATTATGATAAATGGTATCCTTTAAATGGAAGGTGTCAGAAAATATTGATAAACAACATCATCATCATCATCATCATCATCATCATCATCATCATCATCATCATCAT
>JADRCD010235276.1:0-13918 GCA_019843815.1 Montemys delectorum
TGTGTGTGTGTGTGTGTGTGTATGTGTGTGTGTGTGTGTGTGTGTGTGTGTGTGTGTGTGTGTGGAGGTTAGAGGACACGCTGCAGAATTTGTTTGGTTCTCTTCTTCTACCATGTGAATTCCAGGGTTCAAATTCAGCTTTAGGCTTGGTGGCAAGTATACTTATTTAATGATTTATCTTGCTTGGAAGCACCCATATTTCTTTGTTTTTGTTTTGAGACAGGGTCTCTAGCCCAGGCTGGCCTTGAATTCATCAAGTAGCTGAAGATGACTATGAACCTCTGATTCTCCTGTTTCTACATCCGACACACTGGGATTATAGGCTAGTCCTACTATGCTGAGCTAGAGACTGAACCCAGGATTTTGTGCATGGCTAGGCAAGCGCTTTATCAACTGGATTTTATCTGGGCCCCGGACTTGAACATTTAAGAACACCTCCATGCTCCTGTCTTTTCATGATGTCTTCTGTCTTCTTTGCCTCGTCCTTCCTCCTTGCCTCTCTACCATGCTTTCCAGTCCCACTCAAGGCTTCATTAGGTGAAATCAGAGGCCTCCTGCCTTCCTCATGGTGTGTGTGTGTTCTGCCAGTGTCCCAGGCTGAACCTGCTTCCTCAAAGGATGCTCAGTGCTGCTACCCCATGTCCTCTGCCTGGGCACACCTTCTCTCCCATGTCACATTTAGGTCTGTCCTGTGTTGCCTCTCTGGAGTCTACTGAGAACTGTCACAAACAGTCCTCGTCTGCTTACCTTCTCCGGAACCTGACAGAGCACATGCCAGGTCAGTACAGTGTCCCTCTGTGGCCAGTGGAAACCGTTGTACA
This sequence comes from Montemys delectorum, assembly GCA_019843815.1. Lineage (NCBI taxonomy): Eukaryota > Metazoa > Chordata > Mammalia > Rodentia > Muridae > Montemys > Montemys delectorum. The sequence goes on from JADRCD010235276.1 coordinate 822, forward strand.
ACCAACCTTGGATACATATGGATTTAGACTGTATGCGTCCTTTATATAAAATGACACGATATGCCTGAAACTTACATGTCTTCCATAGGCTTTAACTGGCCTCAAGCAAGATTTCTTGTGATACATATAATACATATAATATTTATACTACATATGCTATTTAGAGAGCTGATACATTATAGTTTGACTGTTTTACAGCATGTCAGCAACTGTACTGTTAACTGTAGCTGCATAGGGGATAATGATAAGAAAGGTATAGATATGTTCAGTACGGACATAGTTTTTCCCTCAGCTATTTTCCATCTGAGGTTGGGGTCAGAGCTCATGGTTAGGAATAGTGACTTAACTTTAGTTTAGACGCGGCTCTGTGGCTGTGTCAGTCAATACACTCCTCCTGGAGTGCTCTCCTTTCGTGTGTTAGCCGGGTGTAGTAGAAGGGAGGTGAAGCTTAAGTGAATTTATAATGGTGGTACACTTTGCATCCATACCTGACTCGTAGCAGAAGCTTCAACAACACCCGCACTGTTAGGTTAAATGCTTGGCCGTCTTTAAAAGCTGCATCCCAACGTAATTTCATTTTGCTGGGTTTTAAATATTCATCACACTCACTGAGGTTGACTTCAGGCTTTAATTTTTTACAAACATTAACTTATATGACACCAAAGGACATCTTTTGTGTGAGTACAGGCAAGCACACTCCTGGAGGCACCTATGGAGGTCAGAGGACAACCTCGGGCGTGGGTTCTTATCTTCTCGCACCACACAGCTTGAGGCAAAGCCTCTGTCTGTCCCCCTATCCCACACACATACACACTGCCATGTGCCAGGCTTCTTGGCTCCTGAATCACCTGGGATTCTTTGTTTACCACTTCCCATGTCTCTGTTCGAGGGCTGAGATTATACACATGTGCTGCCATGTCTGGCTGTATGTGGGATCTTGGGATTCGAACTTACACAGCAAGCATTTTCCTAGGCTGCCTTTGCAGCCTAGGAATATTTTCAGCTTTTTGAGACAACATCTCCAATAGCCCAGGCTGACATCATACTTTATAGCTGAGGATGACCTTGAGTTTATGGTCCCTCCTCCTGCCCACCCCTCCCAAGTGCTGGGATTACCAGATGAGCTACCACACCCACTGGTTCTCTAGATCAAATCCAGAGCTTTGTGCGCACCAGGCAAGCATGCTATCTCCTGAAGCTTAAAGGGAAATAAATTTTGACCACAAAAATAAATCCTAAAGCTAGGTTATTTATTTATTTTTTTACTGTAGGGTCTTCCTATGTAACCAAGCCTGACCTCTGCCTCACCCTCTGGAATGTGAGGCATGTGTCACCACATCCAGGGAGAGGAAACTATACAGAGTAAAGTGCTGTCACTCGCTCACCTAGCTGAGTTGGGGGTCTCTCTGTATATTTGTGTTTCAAAGCTAGTGCTTTGAACCATGGCTTCCTGCAGGAGGAGAAGAAAAAAAAGATACACATTACAAGTTAGAGACTTCCTTGGGAATCGAATCACATGTTTTTACGATTTATGTCGGCAAACTAGAGCCACATAAAAGAGATGGCTTTTAGGCTTAATTACTTTCTGGGATCAATATTTTTCAGAAATATTCTACTTTTGTAGAATATTTTATTGATTCTTAACTGCACATCAGTGTCGAAGTAACTGGTTCTTCCTGTTCTTCCAGCACCAAGCCCTCTCCTCCCCCTGAGGTCTGTTAGCACATTCCAGGCATGTCCTGGTTCTGCCAGCAGGTGGGGTACTGGCACTTTTAAAGCCACTGGTTACTTGGTCCAGCCTGGTTTTCTTCTCTCAGTGCTGGGATTCTCCTAGTCTTCCCTGATTTTTATCTCCAGGAGAAACTGTTGGACCTGGGCCTGGATTAGGGGGATGAATAGGTGGGTGTTAGATGTGCGCTGTCTCTGGGCTTTCCTGCCTGCCTGACATTGTGGCGCTAACTTGTGCGAATCCCTCATGCGTCACAGGTGTTGAGTAACTTACTTTAGCATCTAAGTTCTGCTTGGCAGTGAATGAGTCAGGTTTTTCTTGCCCTATTTGATTCTGTGTTACACTATAGAGGAAATTTAGATTATTATGTTAAAGTAGATCTGATTTAAATAAATTAGTACTTTATATGAAAACTAGCAAGTCTTTGAAACATTATTCTTAGGGTTGAAAAGTAGGGAACAATTGTATTTATTGTGAGTATGTTATGTTAAAAGGCCGAGCGAACAGTATGTTGGAACTATATTTGATTGCGTTTTAGAGCCTAGTCACTTGAAAAAAACTGTCAATGACTTTTATGTAGAATGAAAACTAAATTTTTGATTGCTTATTTTGAAACTAGGGTATACGATATTAAAAGACAATAATGATGCATTTGAAAATATCTTTTTAAGGAGATTTGGTGGTACATGACTTTAATCCCTGCACTAGGGAGCCAGAGGCTAGTAGGGCTCTGTAAATTTAAGGCTAGCCTAGTCTACAGAGTGAGTTCCAGGACAGCCAAGTTGATAACACAGAGAAACTCTGTCTTGAAAGAAAATTATTTTTTTGTTAGTACACATGTGTCTGAGTGTATGTGTTCATGTGGAGGTCAGAGGATGACACCTGGGAGCCAGATCTCTCCTTCACCCTGTGGGTCCTGGGGGTTGAACTCCGGCCATCAGGTTTGGCAGCAAGCACCTTTTCTTGCTTAGCCATCATCCTGGCCCCTTTGAGGCGGGGAGCAGGGATCTTTTTATCCTACAAATATATCTTAAGTGATGAACTGATATAAAGAAAGCTGACTTATAGATTTATAGGCAAGTCAGACCTGACATTAGAAGGCTCTTTGACAGATTTTCCTTGTGACCTGTATTAATATTTGAGCATTTGTAAGAAAGTTTTAAGCTTGCTCTATATTTTTTTTCAGCTTGGATTTTCTTTATTGATTCTATTTCCATTTTTTTAATTAGGTATTTTCTTTATTTACATGTAACTTTCTCCTTTCCCAGGTTCCCCTCCAAAAAACAAACAAACAAACAAACAAAAACAAGAACAAACCCCCTGTTGCCTCCCCTCTCCCCATGCCTGCCACCAACCCTCTCCCACTTATTGGCTCTGGCATTCCCCTACACTGGGGCACAGAACCTTCACAGGGCCGAGGGCCTCTCCTCCTATTGATGATCGAATTCGCAATCCTCTACTATACGCATGCTGCCAGAAAAATCAGTCCCACCATGTATAGTCCTTGGTTGGTGGTTGAGTCCCTGGGAAGCTTGCTCTATATTATGTAAAAATGGAAAGCTAGCGATAGTATGAGTTTGACTCTCAGAAACAATAATGCCGTACATCTTATACAGTCTTAAATTACAGTGCTGTATGTTTCAGGATCAGCACCCAACTTAGGCAACACTTATAAAAGTCATTTCATGGCCCCAGTGGAGGGGAAACTGTACTGCCCTTGTTTAATGTGAATCAGCCCCTTTAGTGCAGTGTCTAGGGGACACAAGTGAATGACAGTTCTCTTTGTTTAAGTGTGTGCTCTGGCTTTCTTGGGCAACCAGTGCAAAACTGAAGCCTAGCTCTATTCTCTGTGGCTTTTCTTTTCTCATGGGCAGAGTGCCTATTTAGCATATGGGGCGTGGTTTCAAGTTCATTATTGAAGCTTATAGGCTAAAGTGCTCTGTGGGCTTGGCCGACTTGAATTGCTTTTAGGGAGCCTGCCAAAGCCGAGCTTGGGAACAGGACGGCTTCCCCTGTTTATGTGGATTTGTAGGGTAGCCAATTTCCCCCCATCTCGACTTTCAACTGCTTTGGACATTCGCTTCATAGGAAGAACTCATTCTTTAGAGTAGAATGGAGCACCGCTTTTTGCCAGGGGCCCCAGGTTAGTAATGCTTTGAACTTTCTGTTTTGTGTCAGATTTTTTTCTGTGCCATCACGGAGATGGGGTGAGGATAGGAGAAGGCTTGTGCTATTGCTGCGTTAACAAAAAAAAAAAAAAAAAAAAAAAAATACTTTTGATTCCGTTGGTCCTACGGGGCTGGGGTGGGAAGGGGTTTCATTTTTCTGACTAAGATATTTTTCGGTCAAATGGAGCCAAGAGGAAAGAGCGTACGCCTGTTGGAGTCGTAGTTTAAAGGGTTGTAATTGTTCGTAAGCATTTTTTACTTCCTTTTTTTGGTAATGACTTTCTCTGTGTCCTCCCAGTACAGCTAGGGAGAACTCTGGTTTTATGTATGATGATTTTATTTTAGTTTTTAAGTGGTGTGTTATATTCTAGCAAGCCCCATCTTGCACTCTATTTGTTGGATATAGTTTTCCCTGGGGCCTGCTCCTCGGAGTTCCAGCTGATCAGGTGTCATGTCACTTTTACTTCAAAGACTGTCCTGTGAAATACCTCCAGGATGACTGGTGTGGGTGGAGCGTCCGGGTGGGCTCAGAGGGGACCCAGTCCCTCCTGGGTTTGTTGCTGTTTTTACTTAAATAGCTCCCTAGAATAGGAGGTCACCCTAAAATAAATATGTCTGTAAAATTGGACTGTGGTATGCAAGACATGAAAGTAGTGTTAATAATAATAATAAAGAAATGAGGCTAATAAAATTAAGAGAATAACTGCCTCAGTTTCCCAGAGTTAAAGAGCTAGGGAACAGTTGTGCCTCTCTGTTCATTTGCCCCCTGGAGGCATCTGACACAAGACCAGTTCCATTTGACACTGTTTCAAAGTATGTCTTTCTTAGGAACTGTGGCTTCTCTTTGCCTTGTATATTTAATTGCATCAGTTTAAATGGATAAACTAATGTTTTAAAATATGCAAATATATGCTATTATGTGTCGACTTTTGCTATCCCCTTCTCGTTTTGTCCAATGGGATAGGCAGTGCGTCAGCGTCTGCTTTATCATTTTTTTCTCTTAAGTATTTTTAAAGATGGAGGGAAAAGGAAGACAGAAGTATTCTTGTGTTTATGTGATTGTGTGCGTGTGTGTGTGTGTGTGTGTGTGTGTGTGTGTGCTGGCGCGCACGTGCGCGCACGTGTGCGTGCGTGTACACAGCCTTTAAGGTGCTAAACTTGAAGAATCTCATTATTTCCCGTCCTATGCTGAATCTGAAGCTATAAAGTGAAGGCTGCAAGCTGTTTCAGATTATGACCATAGACTTTACACCCCTACGATGGTAGTGCGGTTACATTATTGCCCCTACCTCCCCAGATATACCCTTTAACCTCAGATCTGTCAGGCAACTTTATCTTCTTAAAAAGAGACAAAGATCGCTCTAGCTTTGCTGTACTTTAAGTGTGTACTATGTGTATGCGTCCATTGCATGTGGCTGTGGCGTTGCCTAATTATTAATTATTAAGTGTTTTTGGGAGGCTTGAGAGAGGGTCTCTCTGTGTAGTCCTGGCTATCCCGGAATTCACTATGTAGACCAAGGTGGCCTTAAATTCAGGTCCTCCTGCCTCTGCCTCTTGAGTGCTAGGATTAAAGGTCTGTGCCACCATGTCCACCTAAATGGTATTAATTTAAATCTTAAAGGGGAACATTTATCAATCTGATCATTGATAGCTGATGGTTTTAAAGAAAAATATAAAGGCTATTTCACCCATTGATTGCTTATCTGTGCTGAGTGAGTATGGATAAAATCTGTACAAACTCACCTAGTTTATGTGTCCTGGCAAAATCATCTTGTCCCAATGTACCTTGAGCTTTTTCACCCGGCAATGACACATGGTGACAACATATCTCTGGCTGAAAATAGAAATAAACAAAAGAAGAATGAATGTTGTAGGTGGGAAACCACCTACAAGCCAGATTTAGGGGCTTTCCCAGAGCATATGCACACAAAAATACATTTGCTCTGGACATAAGGAGTATGAAGGCTATGAAGAAGGATGCTCGATCTCTAAAAACCAGGGCTGGACTATCTGAGCCATCTAGACTTCCACCTTATGGCAGTCAGGCTGTTCTCATTGTCCTGACAGACTGGTCTAGCACACCCTACATTACTACTCCTTTGGCTCATGTTCAGCAGATACCAGCCCTTGGGTGGCTCTATGCCACCATATATATCTCAAATTGAGCTTTGAGCTGGTTAATTTTTTTTTTAATCTCACATTGGCTTTCCATTCAAGGTGCTGGAGATGTCCCATGCCCATCAGGCAGTTTATGCCCCACTTGATGACCTGGAAGCATGCAATGCCAGTTTTTCTCTTAGAGTGAATCTGAGACAAAGTTGGGGATAGCCCTTGGGCAAATGGAACACCTGGTCATGGCCCACATCTAGAATATTTTAAAAATCAAATGGTACCAGGACAGGACTCAAGGGGAGGACATGAGCAGCCGAGAGCCGCAGTGCTGTGAGAGGTGTGTGTCTGCCAGCACATTTCCAGTTAATCAGTGAATTCCATTCATATCTCAGATCACTCTCCTTCCCATAGTCTTTGCTGTACAAAGTTTAGGAGGCTCTTGAGCCACAGTGTGTGACCCTATCAGACTTTATTTAGGGACATTAGTAAATCCTGCATTCTCTACCTTTACCATCCTTAACCTCATGTTTCTTGACCTTAACCTTGCTTACTTAAGATACTGTCATGTGTAGGTCTTGTGTTCGTACATCAAACAGCAAGGGACAGGATAATCCCATCCACCCCAGGAATTCCCTGTTTTCAGAATAGTGATTAAAAACTAACTTCCCGGGACTCCAGAAACTGAGAGAGTATTCTCCCACAGTTTAACAAACCGCATGCCCTTACCGGTTCTGAAGAACCCAAAGGAAGTTTGAGCTGATGTGTCCTGGAGTGGTATGGGAGTGGTCACAGTAGGAGCAGTAAGGAGCAGTAATGCCCTGGTCATAGCAGTAATAACTGCCGCTCAGCACGCATTTCCTGGTGTGGCTACCCTTCCTCCTCTGAATTACCCCTGAAAGCCCGGCTGTGTTAATTATACCTATTTTATAGCTAGCATCTACCCTAGAGAGTCCAATAAGGCCAAATCAGCCACAGGATCGTGTCTTAGAGGGAGTTCAGTGCTGGGGCAGACAGGTCCCTGGTGTTTATTACACTAGTGACAAGAGATCATGTTAATGCTGACATTTGTACTGATATTCCCATCAAAGGTGTGCGTGCCTGTTAGTTAACCCCCGTCGTTCAGGAAGGTGTGCCCTTCCTGTCCTTCCTCCACCTAGACGTGTGTGGGCTTGTGCTCGGCTTTCCTAACCAGAGTATAGAGCTTGTCTGTGGCTTGTCAATAGGACCAGTGATGGGCTGGGGAGATGGCGCAGTTGTTCACAAACACGAGGACCTTAGCGGTCGTGTAGGGAAAGAAAGAATAGAAAAAGCTAGTCACAATCATACTCACCTGTGGTCCCAGGTGCACTGAGGTAGCAGACACAAGAGGATCCCTTGGGTTGGCTGTCCAGCCAGCATAGCCAAATCAGTTCAGAAAGATCCTATATCCAAAATAAGGTGGAGAGTGATGGAGGGGGAGCCCTGACTTCAACCTCCGGCCTCCATAAGCTTGTACTCAAATGTGTGCATGCACCCGCACCTCACACCACCCTCCCCCAACACTCCCTACAAAAGCCTGGAGGTGGCCAGTTTGTGTGGATAGTCAGCTTAGTGAATTGCACGCTGTCTTCTAATAACTAAAGCTAGTCTTGGGACTTTTCAAACTTCCTAAGTCTAAAATTGTCAAATCAACTAAGGCGAGGGAACTTGTTATTGTTTAGTTTTTGGTCCTCTTCATTCCTGCCCAGCATGACTTCCTTTTGATAAAAGAAGCTTGGATTATTCTGTCAGTCCTCAGGGCTTTCTGAAGCCATGCATAGGGAAGTTTCCTTAAAAATGTAAATACTCAATTAAAAAAACAGAGCATGAACAAATTATGCTCTAAACTGAGCTAAAACATAACATTTGACAAAAACATTTAGAAGGTTGATTGATATCTAGCAGTATAGCCCACGTAGAGAAGGGGCTAGTTTTTGTTTGTGTATCCCCCCATCCCTGCCTCCATGTATGTAGTGTGTGTGTGTGTGTGTGTGTGTGTGTGTGTGTGTGTATTTGTGTAACAGGGTCTCATGTATCTTAGATTGGCTTCAAACTCAATATGTAGACTTTGATGGTCTTGAACTTGTGACCCACTTGCCTCTATGTCCTAAGTGCTACAAGTTCAGATTTGTGCTAGCACACCTAATTTAAGCAGTGCTGGGTCTGCTCAGGGCTTTGTGTCAATTAAACAAGCTCTCTACCAGCTGAGTGCCCATACTTAGCCACAGGAATGATTTTGGTAATCTCAAATTTTTGATTTAAAGTTTTTCTAGGTTTTTTTGTTTGTTTGTTTGTTTTGTTTTGTTTTGTTTTTTGTTTTTGTTTTGTTTTGTTTATTTATTTTTTTTTTGAAACAGGTTTTCTCTTTGTAGCCCTGGCTATCCTGGAACTCACTCTGTAGACCAGGCTGGCCTCATACTCAGAAATCCACCTGCTTCTGCCTCCAAAGTGCTGGGATTAAAGGCATCTGCCACCAATGCCTGGCTTGATCTAAAGTTTTTCTTCCTTTCTCTTTATTTTTATTTCTTTGAGACAGGGTCTCTCTCTGGGTAGCTTCATCTGTCCTGGGACTTCTATATAGACTGGTTACCCTCTAGCTCACAGAGATCACCTTCTTTGGACTTCTATATAGACTGGCTAGCCTCTAGCTCACAGAGATCACCTTCTTTGGACTCACAACCACTAGGATTAAAGGCATATGCCACCCTGCCTGGCTACCTTTTTCTTTAATAGGGATTTATGATTATTAGCAATAGTATTTGTGTGTGTTTGCAGTGTAGCTGTCTGTGTGGTATGTGTGGGGGCCAGAGGGTGTCATAGGGATGTCTTCTTCAATTGCTTCTTCATTCTAGCTTTTCTTGAGTGTGAGTCTAGCCTCACTGAACCATGAGCTCAGTACTGTAGGCTAGACTATATGAGCCCCCTAGGATCCAGTATCTCTACCCTGCGGTGTGGTGCGTGTGTGTGTGTGTGTGTGTGTGTGTGTGTGTGTGTGTGTAGGGGGTGAGGGTGTAGGGGTAAAGGTTCTTGCCACCATACCAGGCTGTCACACAGGGGCTGGGGATCCAGATTTGGGTCTTCTTGCTTGCCCAGTTAGCACTATACATTGAGTCTTCCCACCCCGAGAATTTATGATTTTTATCATACAAATCAAAACTGATCAAGGCTGAGAGGTGAGAGCAAAGGCAAGACGACTTTGTACACAGGATGATTCACTCAATAGTTGAAACATCAGCGTAGGAGAGGCCTTTGGATGTGTCCTTCACATATGCAGTGGTTTGGTGACAGTTGTTTAGTCTGACAGCATTGATGATGTTCAGAAAGAACCTGCCAACATCCTGAAGCATCCTTAGAGAAGATGGGAGAAACCCGAGAATGGACAGCTTTCCTTTTCCATGTTCTCATTTAATACACTTAATAGGTCACTGAAGGTTAGGAGCAGTCAGCCCTCAAGTCCACAGGCTCAGGAGACCCCATGGGAGCTTGTAGAGTTTCTGCAGTTTCCCTATTGTTTCTATTCTTGGTACATCCCCTCTGTCCAATTTAGCACATTCCTGTGACAATGCATGAAGCAGTATTTCCATTTGTTCTAGATTGGGAACATCAAGTAAATTACCGAGCTCTTACTGAACGGTATTAAAGGCTGGCCACCACTTCCAAGGAAGACCAAATGGCCTCCAAGCCTTGCTGTGGTTCTCATGACAGTTGTCTGAACATTTTGTTCTTGGTACCACACATCTGGTTCCCGTGTTTGTTCTGGAAGAATGCAGTCATATGGGGGTGACTAAAGGATATTTGATCCTGAATCTTGGATGTTATTTTATTGTTTTAATTTTCTTGAGACAGGGTTTCAGGGAACCCAGGCTGGCCTTAAACTCCTGGTCTTGCCTCCCCTTCCCTCCCAAGGCACGTACCAGCATGCCTAGTTTACAAATTATTATTTTTATTTATTTGTATGTCTGTGTGTGTTTCACAAGTGTATGAATGTGAATACCACGTAACATGGCATTCACATGTCATAAGACGCTGGGCGGTGGTGGCGCACGCCTTTAATCCCAGAACTTGGGAGGCAGAGGCAGGTGGATTTCTGAGTTTGAGGCCAGCCTGGTCTACAGAGTGAGTTCCAGGACAGCCAGGACAAACCAAAAAAAAAAAAAAAAAAAAACCAACACATGTCATAAGACATGTGACACACATGTGTGCAGAGGCCAGAGAACAAGTTGTAGGAGCTTCCTAGGGACTGAACTCTGGTTCTAAGACTTAGCAGCAAGCACATTAAAACCTGCTCAGCCATATTCTTGATCCTGGAGATTGTGTCCAAATGACCTTCTTCATGTATGTAATTGATATGTTATGAAGCTGGTCTCTTTAGATCTGTAGTCCTGTGGTGCTTAGCGAAAAGTTATGTGGACATCACAATAACCCACTTTTAAAATATTTTTATCACTCTTTAAAGACCCTCACCTTCATTTCTGCAGGCAGCCCTTGTTCTCTCTTCTGCTTGACTGAGTTTGCCCATCCTGAACATTCTATCTGACGGAGTCAGTAGGTGAGACTCCTGGAACTTTTAGTTTCATGCTCAAAAAGGCCGCACCAGTGGACATGCCCTGCTTTCTGTACGGGGCCTCTCTTTTCCCTGGTGTCTGGCAGTGTGAGAGAAAGACAAATTGACACAGGGTCATCACCTATTTCATTACACTAAGTTATTTTGTCTTTAAGAACTCCAGATTCTTTCTCTACTCGATTTTTAAGAAAGTTAATAGGAATATATGACATTAATATGAGATAGTTGTAGGTCATATTTGCAAAATTGTTAGACCACCAGTATTAGATGTTATCACCAAGAATAAATGACCCAAGCCACTGGAAGGTTTAATTACAGTATCTGTAAAATAGAAATAATAATCCCAGAATTACTTTAGAGTCTCTTAAGATGTAAAAAGTGTATATAAAATGCCCATCACAGTGTTGATGCATTAGGCCTATTAAGCGAGTATTAGTTATTATTCACTGAAATAAACTGGCAGGTGTTATCTTATTTCATTTGTTAGAAGTTTGCCTATATTCTGCTAAGGATTTGCATTAGTGGAAGAAAATGTGCATACTATTAATGCAAACAGAGGAAGGGGTATGCAAACAAGGAAGCCCAGCTAAGAGTGCTGTCAGAAGATGTCATCAAGGGAGCACAGAAATAATAGGACCGACCACTAGCATTTATATGGCAGACTTTCCTCTTCCTCTTTTCCTCTCTCTGCTCTCTTCTTCCTTCCTCCCTCCCATCCATCCTTCCTTTCCTCTCCTTCCTTTCTGTTCTTTCTTTCTAAGAATACTGGCAGGGACTTGCACATGCTAGGCAGTTACATCCTTATCTCTATTCTTTCTCTTGTTTTAATTAATTAATTACCTAACTAATTTTGTAATTGTTGTTGAGATAGGGTTGAGACAGGCCTGGAACTTTTGGTGTAGACCACTAGGCTGGCCTTGAGAGATCCACTTGCCTCTGCTTCCCAAGTGCTGGGATTACAGGCCTATGCCACCATGCCTAGACACAGCAAATATGTAAGAGACCCTTCTCTGAGATGTGAGAACAATGGGCAGGTATGATCCAATGATAGCCCTGGTTGGGAGAAACTTTGGGTCATACGTAGTCTAGTCTCATACCTGTGGGAGATGAGCTCTCAGTAGGAAGGAGTTCAGCATCTCACTAGACAACATAGTGTACCTGGTTGGTTGTATGTATGTGTGCATGTGTGTGTGAGTGAGTATGTGTGAGTGTGTGTGTGTGTGTGTGTGTGTGTGTGTGTGTGTAGTGTGAATACTTATGAGTAACTAGAATCAGAACCCAAACTGTCTTCAAAAACCATGCCATTAAGTTAACATTGCTTAATCAAAACGACCAGGTTCCTTGATAGTCGTTCAGGCACACAGCCTATGCTCACACCCGCTACACTAAAGTGCGCACTCTTATCGACAGCCCTGTTCCTCGATTCTCATGATTCTTTCTGCATAAAAACATCAACACCCAAGCACGTAGTCCCCTCACCACCTCTACCCTTGTTCAAGCTGTCCTGGCCTTGCTTATTGTTTTTTTTTGAGTTCTGAATTCCAATCCACATGCATCTTCTTCTGCTGCCTGGATTGGGCTTTCTGTTCTTGCATGCTCAGTCACCTCCCGTGTGGCTTCACGAATCCTGGAGCGGACTGCCCCAGGGCTTGGATTGAGCACTTCCTTCTTTGACTTCCTACTTACTTTTGTGCTCAGAATTCACTGCCCCCTCCCCTGACTGCGCTCCCGAGGGACACTTTTGATTGTCATTGTCTCCTTAAACCATATCTTAGCAACTGACACATGACAACTATTCAAGGGTGTAGATGGCTGACTACCTATGAGTTCCTAACTCTGCATGGTTGGTGAGACATAGTTTTGGATGTAGAATGTGTGGGGATTAAAGCTGCCAGGGCCCTGCATTGAGTTCTAGCACTCTTTCCCTTGGTGTGTATGTGGGCTGACATCCAAAGGGAAGCAAGCTTTTCTGTTGCATAAGGCTGAGCCCAGCTTACCACCTTTGCCCAGAGAGATTTAGATAAAATTAGACATTTGATAATGTGGCCAGATAACAACGTTTATGACAGAGTTAACGACCAGTGTTTGGATCCATGCTGATCCAAAGCTGAAGTCTAAAGTCACGGTGTGTGCTTAACTCTGGGCCTTGAGCAGCAGCTCACTGAACATGGAAAAATCTTGTTCCTCTGTGCATGGATGGACAGTTCAGTCCTCTGGGAACAAGTTACTGAGGCAACAAAGGAGGCAGTCTCCATGGGAACAGCGGTGGGTCTCACTCACTGTTTGCTGTGGTTTTATTCCTGTCAGAGCTGGGTAGGGAGCTGAGTCGGCCTAGTTCAAAGACCTGAGTTTGATCCCCAGAAGACACAGACTCAGACACACACAGACACACACAGACACACACAGACACACACAGATACACACAGACACACAGACATACATAGACACACAGATACACAGACACACACACACAGACATACACGCAGACACACACACAGACACACAC
>JADRCD010235277.1:0-12500 GCA_019843815.1 Montemys delectorum
TGAAACATTTTCGGTCCTGAGCAATTTGGGGTACTGAGTTTTTGTTATAGAGCTCTCTCCCTTTGCCCAGTTCCTGCCTGTGAACACCTACAGCTCGTTCTAGCAGGCTACAGCTGTTTGTCAAGGTGCCTTAACTTTCCCAGCTAAGCCCCAGGTTCACTGAGACCTAGAGAGTTTGTCAGTCAGTCTGGCTGGCAACATGCCTACTGTGCAAAGACCCTTCTAATGATTGTGCAGTCAGACAGTGGAAATTTTACCATTTCTTTTTGAATTGGAGACAGAGGAAAGAGATGTGTTTTAATGATGGTTTGGCCACAAAGGTTGCATACTGTGAAAGACAACTTTAGGAGGGACTTAGTGTCCTTTCCCTTCAAGAGGACAACCTCTAATTATTAGTTGCTCTATAGGTCTCTCTGTAGAGGCTACATTAACTTTTAAGAGGAGCTCTTTAGAGTCTGGTGAGATTGCTTAACAGCTAAGAGACCATACTACTCTTGCGAAGGATTAGAGTTTGATTCCCAACACTCACATCAGGCTGCTCTCAACTGGTTGTAAGTGTAGTTTCAGGGCAGCCATCGCCCTCTTCTAGTGTTTACAGGATCTGCACTCCAGGGTACATACCCACTCCGAGACATACACATAATTTTTTTTTTAAACAAAGGAGCTGTCAACACTAAAACTGAAGTGAGTACTGGATGCTTGTCATTAGACCAGAACAGGGATCTGCGCTCCGTGCTTGTTGCCTCAGGTACAGTACAGAACCAAACTTACTCTGGCTTTAGGGTTATGTGGTGTCTAATCCATTTCTCTCAACTCTGTGAGTAAATGAAAAGTGGTCATACCCAGTATCGGTAACATTGTTCCAAAGGCTGCCCTTGGCAGGGTTTTACCTGAAAGTGTGTGATTCCCAAGCATGTACATGCATCAGAAACAGTGTGGTGCTAGATCAGCTTTGCCTCAGTGACAGGTATTTTTTTTTCTTCCACTTGAAACACATTTAAAACTAGAAATCACCTAAAACTCAGGAGAGCTCTCAGGCCTGCAAGTTGTAGTTAATAAATTAGCGTTTTGACTCTCATGCAGATTTTTTGCAGAATGTCCAAGACAAGTTAGATCAGCTAATTAAGCAAGTCTGAGAGGCTTTCTCCTTCAGTAATCAAAGCATTTAAAGGCTAAAAAGCAAACTTCATGACTTCAGACTCCTCGACTGGCAGCTAGGTACCAGTAAAATGATGTCTCCTAGGCCTTGCATGGACCAGGCAAGGAGTCTCTCTCACATAGAGCTGGGGAGCAGTTCTCTTTTCTGAAGACTGACTCTGGGGGGTTGTTTCTCTAAAGCCCCTCTGCACCTCTTCTTGTGTCTTAATGTGTAAGCAAGACACCTGTGACTTCCTCATAGCTCACTAGCTACCACCACACTCTTTAGAAGGACACAGGCTTTCTTAATAACAGCCATATTATGCCTATCCTTTCTAGACCAGAACACCCCAGCAGTAAGTGAAAGACCTTTGGCTTCCCATCCAATCAAGATCACCAAGACAGCAACTCTCAAGTGCCCTGCTGTGAACATCATGTTAGAAAGGCCCTGCAATGCCAAGTGAGTGGCAGGGACACTTCGTGATTTTGCTAGTTGGTGGTGTTGGGTATAGTTAAATTCTGCATTCCTTTATTCTTACGTGACAGAAGTTGTTTTGAGCAAGATCTTGTAAACTCTGTGGTGAGTCAATAAAACAGTGGTTTCGTGGTGGACATCGAACACTTAAATTGTAAGGAAGCCTCCAACACTTGGCAGCATTTAGCTGGCATATACAAGTTGTGCTGACACTTCGTGTGAGTTTTATTTCACCTATGGATCAAGAATCCTTGCAGTGTGGAAGATTATTGGAGTGGTACAAAGAGGAGTGGGCAATGATGGTCGGATGCTGAGTTTTGTTTAGATAAATTATTTGCTCACATTCTGTGTTCTCAGCTCACTCGATGAAAGTATCGGAACAGAGGAGGGATCAGAGAAGAGGGAGGGCTCTCTCCCCTTCTTCAGAGAAGATCTGCATCAGAAAGAAGGCCAGACTCACCTTTCAGTCCCACCAAGGATGCGGCACAGCATTGCTGATTACTGTAGCCGATTTGAGCAATTCCTACGGATCATATCTCATGAGGCTATAGGCTCCTTCAACCCATGGCTAATAGCTGAAAGGTCAGTGAAATTTCTGTGTCTCTATTTACAGGCCAAGGACTAAGTTTTAGACTTGAAGAGGAGCTGGAGAAAGGATCAGCTGAGGTCTTATTCTTGGCTTTAAGGTCTGAGGCTCCCGTGCCTGTTCATGGTGGGCAAGCCTCCCCTGTGAACTGCTCTTCAGATGCAGGAGGCTATAGAAACACCGTGGTCTTTGCCACCTGGAGGAATGGAGTGCCCTCAGTCTCCTCTCGGGCAGACTGTCAGGCTGAGCTCAGGGTGCCCTAAAACACTGTAGACCAAGGGACTAAAAACAACAGTCTTTTTCACAGTCTGGAGGCTGGGAGTTATCTAAGATTGGAGTGTCTGGTGAGTGTCTCCTTCCTGCCTGACAGCTGTCTTCTTACTCAGTCCTCTAGTGACAGAGGTCCTCTCTCTCTTCCTCTTGGGGCACTATTCCCATCCTGAAGATTCCACCCTTGTGTCCTCATTTGAACTTCATTTCCTTCTAGGCTCAGGCCATCACATTGGGAGTTAGGGCTTCAGTGAATGAATACAAATATTCAAATTGGGGCTAATTTTTTGATGCTGAAGGTGAGGATTGTACTCTATCAGAGAGCACAAGTTTTACTGGGCAGGAAATAGCCATATGAATCCTCACGACTGAGACCCACTGGCAAGCTGCTGACTGCACTGTTCTTACATCCTACACCCCAAAGCCCCTCCTCTGAGTACCACTTTAGTACAAAGTGCAAGGTGTTTTACATCATTGAGCAAAGTAGTAGATTGCTTATATCTTTTTTCTTAAGTTTTAAACATGCCTCTTGTTTTATGTATTTCTGAGCTTTTGCTATCCTGCACTGTTCTTAAGTTATTGGAGGCCATGTGCTTCCCTGGGCAAGATATGCACTAAGAAAGAAGACTTAGGACTTGAGGGGACCTAGATTCCAATGTGGGATATCCAGAAAAATGGCAAAAATACTTCCAAAGACATTGCCAGTGGGCATAGGCAGCAGCCAGTCCAGACTGGAAGGGGAAGGTAGAGGGTTTCTGGAGGGATGTTGCTTTGAGGCAGAGTGAAGAAAGAAAACCCCTGTCCTGCCACCTGCTGTGCCAAGTGACTGAGAAGTCCCTAGTGTTTTGCTTACAGTCGGGTGGAGAAGCAGTAGTGGAAATATATAGAGAGTGAAGGGAACACAAGGAACACAAGGACAAGGTGGTCACTTCTGCCTCCAGAAATGACACTTGTGGTGATTTGGACCACTTCTTCCCTGGGGGTAACTGTTAATAGAAAAGCTGGATTAAAAATAAAATGCATACACTTGAAGGCATCAAGATACTAACTAGGTAATGAAGAACAAGTAGGTCAGGACCCTGGAGAAGAGAACATAGCCCATGTTATGGTGCTGAATGGTTCACTCTGGAGGAGAGCATTGCCACAGCCTCCTGAGGCCAGAAGACAGAGACGGAGCCAACAGTTAATAGCTGAGGCTAGTGCCTTGCTGAAGTTTCTTCATTTTGTTGATTATGGTGCTGGTATTGAACCCAGGACCTTGTATACTCTGGGCCAACCCTCTACTGCTGAGCTACATCCCTAGGCCTTGTATCACTTCCAGTTGAAACCTTGAAAGATTGCATTCTCTGGAAGGTCAGGTGATGTGGGTATAAATGGGTCTTCATAGGGACTCCACTTGATGCTGCATCTTCTCAGTTGCTGAGGTGACTCTGGATGCTGTTGTTCCCCAGGCCCCATATGTAAACAAGCATCTTCTCTGGAAGGAGTCACATCATCATAGGAGACTTAGTTTACTCCTGCAATGTTCGTAAACAATGTCTATTTTATAGTGAAAATAGCCAGGCAACAGAGAAACAACACTAACAGCACATCCATAGCAGCTCCAAATAGTGAAACTGTTTACAGACTCGAATAGCTGCCTGGTGTGTAGAAATAAAAGACTCAGCTTAGAATTTTGCCAGAGGACTGGGAGCTCATCAAAATCCAAACATACATCTATGGACAAACAAACAAACAAACAAACAAAAAACCCATCATACTTTGTGAAATGAGGAATGTATTGGGTAGGCTCAATAGCAAATTAGATAAAATAGAAGGGAAACCTGGAAGCTTGGCATGTGGAACAGTGTGTGTGTGTGTGTGTGTGTGTGTGTGTGTGTGTGTGTGTGTGTGTAAAGGCAAAATTAAAGATGAAAATAGAAGACTGAGCAGTGAGGTTCTGTCTTGGAAGAGGAGCATAAGAAAATGAATCTGAAAAACTGTCCAGAGAGACAATGGCTATGGCTACCATTGCCGTATTACCAAAGGCCACAAAGACAGAAGAAAGTACAGACCCCAAGGGAGCCTGAGAACCTCCATGTGGTTTATGTATTAGTTATAGACGCAAAACAATGACTTATGAGGGAGAAGCCTGGCAGCCATCACCACATCTGAGTGGCCAAACTCAGTCACCAGCAAGGGACAAGCACTGAGGGACACAGTACCCCTTCTGCATCTGTTCCAGAACTATGCAGCTGACAGTGATTACAAGAGAATACTTAACAACCCAGGATATAAGGACAATGAGGGGGAAAAGCTTTACTGTCCCCACAATTTTATGGTCTGAAAGAGAGACTGAGGAACATACTTTAAAGGAAAGAAGTCTAAGGAAACACGACAACAAAACAGCCTGGATTGGGTCCTGGATTCTAAAAAGTTTTAAGAGCCTTATTTGGATAGATGGCAAGGTTTGAGTAAAGTCTGTACGTAAGATTAGATAATGGTTTATGGTAATGCTACTACAGGTGTCTACACAGTGTCTTTTCTAGGACACACTGAAGTTCTTGAGGGATTCCAGGTCTTCAACATACTCCCTAACAGTTCAAATAAAAAAGGCTGTGTGCTGTGTGTGCATGCATGTGTTTATGTAGAGGAGGCGGTGTGCTGTGTGTGCATGCATGTGTTTATGTAGAGGAGGGTGTGTGCTGTGTGTTCATGCATGTGTTTATATAGAGGAGGCTGTGTGCTGTGTGTTCATGCATGTGTTTATGTAGAGGAGGGTGTGTGCTGTGTGTTCATGCATGTGTTTATGTAGAGGAGGCTGTGTGCTGTGTGCTGTGTGTGCATGTATGTGTTTATGTAGAGGTTTCTGGGTATGGAGGACCTTGCCCTTTCCCACAGAGAAAGTGTGCCCCTTCTCTAAGCTGGGGCTGGACTGTGGCCAGATCATTCATTTCCAGTCAGCTCTGATGTCAGCCATTTCAAGGGTCCATTTTGCCTGTTTTGGTGATCCTGCATAGCTGGGGATCTAGGTGCTACCGTCTTAATATCTGGGAGAGCCAGACCCCCCACTTTCTTTTTCTTCTCCAGAAGTATCTTGGCTCTTCCGGGCTTCTGGATCTCCACACAATTTCTGAGCTGATTGACTAGGTTTTCATGAATACTGAACAGCTCTGTTTAGCTGCCCACGCCTTCAGCTGTGTCCTTTGTCTTCCAGCTTTTCAGATGAGCTGGTAGATGAAGCGCTGGGGGCCGTGGCTGCAGAACTGCAGGATGTGTGTGAAGACTATGCAGAAGCTGTGTTCACCTCAGAATTCCTAGAGGCCGCTGCATGAGAGCTGTCCAGGCAGGGCCCTCAGATCACTGCCAGAGGGACAGCACCACCCCCTGTCAGCCCATGGGGGAATCTTTGTCCTCAGCTGCCCACTGAGGGGGAATGCCAGGGAGGGCACCCTCTCCTTGTCCTAGCAGTGCTTCTAGAAGTTATAAAAAGGTGGGTTACATTTGTTAGCGTCTGAGGAGCATGAGACAATTAGAAAGGTACAACATTTTCAGAATGTATAATTTTCCTCTGACTCAGTTGGAGATCAAAATGTTTTGAAAGGTAATGGATAAAGATATTTCACATAGGGATTCCAGCCTCTGTTAAACCCATGGGGGTGGAGGGATCGGTGCTAACCCAAGTGCTGTTACTGTCTGGTCCCAGCACCTGGCTCCTGTTGGCAAGCATGTTCATCACATTGTCACTGGTGGTGTCTCCCTCCTGGGTGGCAAGCTATGTGGAATGCAGAGTGGTAGTGCCACCAAGCCTCTGCTCAGCAGCAGTGGAAGTGGGGAGCCCACCACACAGGCACACAGAACACACAGGCCCCAGCACACCTTTCTCCATGGCTCACTTCCTAGGGAGTTGCACGTTCTCAGTTTCTCAGAGTCACTTATTGCTATTTTGACACATCCTAGTATAAAAGGCATTTGTCTGAATGCAGAAGTTTGAAGACAGGAGAGGGCAGGCCTTCCCCATGCCAGCTCACTCTCCCAGAAAGCAGAAGATTCTCTGCACCACAGAGCATCCCATCTGGAGGAGGGAGCCAAATGGATGACATGAAGACTTCTGGAGTCTTCGGAGGATCAGAGATGCCCACATAGCCTTTTGAAGGCTCTTAGGTCCTGGTGCCAAGGTTCTCAGGAACTCTGAATTGAGAAAAAGGAAGGGAATATGCATACAAATAAGGCAACTGCCTGAAGAAAGTTTTCCTGGATCAGTTTGCCTCAGTTATTTGTGTGAGGCCTGGTGAAAGAAGTGTAAGGGACAAAGGGAGAGACACCCAAGGACCAATGTGAATCTGGCTACCACAGATGCCTCGATGCGGCCTCCTGGGATCGTTTCTAAGGTACCATAAGTTCAGGTGATGATAGAAGCTTTTTGGTCGCAAAAACATGTTTTTTTAATATTTTCCTGTTTAATACTATATAACCTCAGAAAGGATATCAAGGGGCTCATAGGTCTTCAGTCTGGAGAGTTGAACATGTACACTTGAACCAGTAGAAGCCCTTGTCATTGGTAGTCTTCATTTGTCATGGCAGTTTTTACTGTGCTGATTTAAAAAAAATAAACTCAGTATTTTAAATTGTGAACATCTCTATTTGAAGTAATTTACATCTCCTTTTTCCCCCACAGGTAATGTGAAATGGGATTTACAGGAACCACTGGGAATACTTTTGTATTTGATATGAACATAGTAGACTATTTGCCACCTCAAAGGAAAATAAATGCTAATAAAACCTAACATTTATTGAGCACATACTAGAGTATTGTGCTAAAAGTGTTCCCTGCATAACTTAATGTGGGTGCAGTCTATGTGAGACAGATACATCACACCCCCATTGATAGATGAGAGCAGAAAGGGAGAAGTTGGGCCATCTAGCCTGTGTTCATGTCCCCACTCAAGTGTCCTAGACACTGCTTCTGGAGCAGCACCTTTGCTGAGTATTTCCTGCTGCAGCCTGTTCTTGCAAGCCTGGCCCAGCCTCCTGTACCAGGTGACTCTCACTAGCTCAGGTGTGTGAGCCTCATCCCTGCCTCGTGTCCAGGGTCTGCTTCATAGCCCAGACTTGCAGTCACAATGAGACAGAAGTGAGCCATCAGAAATAAGAATTTGGAAATGAGAATTAAATCTTCTGACAATGTTAATGTCCCTGCATACAGCCTTGCAGCCAGACCACTAGAGTGTTTGCTGCATGAACTAAGGCTGAGCACGTATGAGTCATTCTCTAATTCCCTTCAGCTTTCTCATGACCGGTTCACAGCCTGTTTCACTTGAATGTGCTTGTGTTTCATGAGCTCTCCTCAGTTTGTTGAGGTGCCTGTGTGCTCTTTAGTGTTCCCTTTCACCATAGGCTGACTTTCACTGCCAGGCCAGACTGTCTCTCACCCGTTTACTCCTTGTCTCTGTTAGACTTGAGGGCAGGGACTCTGCCTAGCACTTTGTTGCTCTGCAGGTACATTTGAATTAATGTATAGGGGATGGATCACATTCAGTACAGCCCACAGATACATGTTGGCCTTGTGTGACCCTGGCAGGTGGCCATCTAGGAGTGTGCACATTAGCCCCTGAGGTCCACTGCCATTGACTTCCAACTCACTGTGGAAAACTTGTCTCCCTCTACTTAGACTGGGGCATGGGGGTTAAGGGGATGTCTGCCCCAGCTGCTCCTGGGCCTCAATCAGGCTGCTCCTGTTAATTGGATGTGGGCTAAGCCCAGGGTTAAGAGAACTGACAGAAGAGGGGGTGGGGATGGTAAGGTGACCGACCTGCTCCCCTTCTCCTTAGTATGATCCCAATTCTTGCACCAGGGTGGTGATGAAAGGTCTCACCTTCTCCCCACTAAGTCCAAGTCCCTGCCTCCCTAAACTGGGGACCTCTAGGAGAGTGGATAAAAGAGGCAGTGCTGGGAGGGGACACAGTGGCCTCAGGCTGACAGGTGGAAGACAGACCACAGTGAACAGAACCACCTCTGGAAGCCCACCCCCACCCCCAAGTAGTGTTGGTGTCTTAGCTTGACACTGGTAGGAATTGCCTGCGATGACTGAAAGTCAGGTGTATGCTCACTGTGGCCCTGGTCACCATGGAGGTGCCCTCTGGAGCATTGATCCTCAGCCTTCCTCATGCTGCGGCCCTGCTGATCTCCAACCATGACATTATCTTCGTTGCTACTTCATTACTGTGATTTTGCTAGTGTTGTGGATTGTAATGTAAACACCTATTTTCTGGTGATCTTCTGGGGGCTGAGAGGCCCTGCTTCTGGGGGTTTCCCCCTGCTGCTTTGGTCCCATACAAAGCAGAGGAGGGCAGTAATCTAGCTGTGTGTCCTCATCAGTCCTGACTTCCCATGGGGTCTTGGTTGGTGCTAGAGCTGTTTCTGATCGGTTTCAACATGGCTGTGGACTTCAGCATCCAGCAGTGAGGGCCTGGGTTACATGGACTCTTGTCAACCATGCTGCTGTGCGTTGACTCTGGGTTCTTAGTAAGGGCCCCTCCCTTGCTGACTCCTGTGAGCAGCCCATCTTCTCCTTTCAGGGAGCTCGGTGCTGAGTCCCCTCTCTAGTCTGCCAGGGCTCTATTCCTGTACCATTAGCCCCATTATGCTTATACCAGTCCACCCACGGCCCCATGTGTATCTTCAGTCCAGCTAGAGCTTACACACACACTATTAATTGTTCTCCTTCCTAGAATGCTGGGCATGCCTAGTCTCCCTGGCTAACTTTCTTTGCCCTCATCAGGGTCTCATGTATCACCAAGTAAGAATGGCCCTGGAGAAGACCAGCGGCTCCTCACCTTGCTGCAGCCCCCTCCCAGGCCACCTGTTCACAGACCTCAAAGATCCAGCCTCTCCCCATAGAATCATTCATTCCCCTGACCCTGGTTGTTACAGCTTTGGTCTCTCCCTTTCCCACTCAAATGCCTTAAAGCCATCTGTGTAGAGCCTTCGAAGGCCCACTTTGTGGTTTCTGAAGTGACTTTGCGTCACAACCATGAGGCCCCATGGCTGCTCTGGGGGCAGGGCTAAGAGGCTGGCTGCCCACCTCCACCTTTTGTGCTCTGACAGGCCTCCTCCCACACAACATCCCTGCTCCCCTGGCCCTGTGGGCCCTTTGCCCTCCTGCAGCCTTCTACTCTGCCCCCTCCTGCTCTTCTCTGTGGGTCTTACCTACACTTGCCAGGTGCCCTCCCACTCTCTGTGTGCTGGTCCTGCCTCCTTCCCCAGCCCAGACCTGCTGCTTTCCCAAGCATCTCACCCACAAGTCCCCTCCTCCAACTTCCTTTGTCTTGGTGAGGTCTCCTATGCCCCTTCCACTCGTGGGCTGCAGGTCACTGAGCCTGTACTGAGAAGCCCCTGTATGTTCCTGCCCCCAGCTGGGGTGGGGCCTTGAGTATCTTTAGTCTGCCTCTCAGTGCAAGAGAGTCCATGGGCATGGAAGAATTCCAAGGAACTTTTCTGCCTCAGGAATCTGTGTTCCAGGGGGGCAAGAGTACTTAAGTCCTGGCCCTTTGGGTTTTGCCATCCATCAAACTCCAATATCAGGTTAACCAAGTCTAAGCTATATTTGACCTAGAAAAGCCAAGCAAACACTGCTTACTCGGGCATACACAGGAAGCAGGGACTGAGGACCATGGAGACTGGGCCAGCTACCAGAATGTTTGCAGAATTCTGCAGGACCCTCAAGATCTCCCAGGAGAGCTCCATCTCCAAGATACTCTGTGAAGTCAAAGGGCTTCAGTCATCGCTGATACGTAATGGAGTTATCCAGAGAGCAAGAGAGGCTATGTGTGTACCTGGATTAACCACCCACGTCCTTGTCTTAAAAACCCTCATTTTAAAATCCTCAAGTGCCTTTAAATATATGCTGTTCTCTCTATCATATAACAGCCCCTGTATATACCAGTGGTAGTTCAGGTGGTACATAAAGGATATAGCCATGAAAATAGAGATCGGCCTCTGGCCATAAGTTTTTGATAATTATTATGTAGATTTTTTTTATAGACCCTGTTACTGGGGAGCCTTGACAGACACTGAGAAGCTGGGCTCTGGAACACTGTCCTGGCCTCTTCCATTGTTTTTCCCTGCTCACTATCCCATGTGGGTCCTTGCCATGTCCTTCCATCTGGATACTTGACAGTGATTCCCTACTTTGCCTTTTGCTGCCCTGGGCAGTACATCTGGGACCTATCCAGCTGGTCTGCTGTCCTGTCTCAGACCCATTTTACAGATGGAGAAATTGAAGCTTATGAAAGAGGACCTTGATTAGGGCCATCTAGACAGAGGGACAGATCCAGAACTAGCAATCTTCATCTTTCATCCCCATATCCGATGTTGTTCTGTTTTATCACAGTTGTCTGGGTACCAGAGTCCAGGGAAGGGCACTTCAGTATGGGGGTGGAGGGCAAC
The DNA here is from genome assembly GCA_019843815.1 of Montemys delectorum. Taxonomy (NCBI): domain Eukaryota; kingdom Metazoa; phylum Chordata; class Mammalia; order Rodentia; family Muridae; genus Montemys; species Montemys delectorum. Next base: position 10,896 of record JADRCD010235277.1, read on the forward strand.
AAAGAATTTCCAGCCAGACGTGGTAATGACTACTCTGTGGTTGGGAAATCTTTGTAGAAATGTAGAAAACAGAGATATCCTATAAAAATACCAGAAAGCAAGGAAGTCCACTTATCCTTAAGAAAGGGGTTTTAGAGGAGTGTACAGAGCAAACACCCATCCCCAAGGAATGCAAGTTTCAAGGAGACATCCCCGGGAGAGCGGATCTCCCCCACCCCACCTGCGTGTCACAGGGGTCTTATCCTAACCTGGAGGAGAAAGGTCAATAGAAACTAAAGATAATGTGTAACCAGCCCTGTGTTGTAAAATGCAATTAGCCCACATTGTAAGCTGTATAAAAACTTACAGCTTTGTTTCCTCTGGGTCCTCTGTCCCCCATTACAGAGTGACCCTGGTATACCAGTTTCAATTAATAAATTAACCTCATGCTTTTGCAGCGGTCTCCTTCCTAATTCTTCTCGAGTGGGGCACCCACTCCAGTTATAACATCTTCAGCTCATTTGGCTTCAGTTTCATCTGTAGAATGGATCAGTAATCTCTAGATCAGTGTCAGTGGGAGAACCAAATGAGGTGGTAGAATTATAGCCCCCAGGCGATGGGCTGGCTTGATTGTCACTTCTCTTATGGAGGCCAGCTTCCAGCAGGGTCCAGCCTAAGCAAGAAGGTAGGGACAATGGAGGCAGCTTAGGATGGAATGAAAAAAAAAAATGGTGCCAAGAGCTGGAACTCTGTGACAGGCTGCATCAACAAGAGGGGATAGATGGCCCAGTCACCTTCATATGCTCAGAACCAACCACTGTGGTGGTCATACAGTAGGACCACAGCAACTACTCACTCCCACTAAAAATGAAGACTGCTCTTGCATTTAACAGGCAAGAGTCTACTGAACGGCTGCAGCTCAGTGGGTAATATACTTATTTAGCATGCTCAAAGCTTCCAGTTCAATCCTCAGTACCACATAAACAGCACAATGCTGTACATCTATAATCCCAGCACATAGGAGCTGGAGGCAGGAGGATTAGAAGTTCAAGTTCCCACATGGAGCCACATGGGCACAAACAGCCCATTTACCATTCACAGCACAAAGACTTTCCTCTTTCCAAGATGGCTTCTGGGCTACCTCATTGGCATTGGCCACTTCCAGTAGTGTGGCACATTTCCATCTAATCCCTCTGCTCTGATTGGTCAGATCAGAGAATGGCTCACCATCATCTCAGTAGTATGGATTGTGCCAGGCAGTGCTAGCACATGGCTTTAATCCTGCCACTGGGGATGCAGAGACAGGTGGATCTCTCTGAGTTCGAGGCTAGCCTGAGCTACAGAGAGAGTTCCAGGACAGCCAAGGGCACACAGAAAAATCCAAACTCTGTCTCAGAAAAAAATAAAAATAAAAATGGAGCTGGAGAGTTGGCTCAATGTTTAAGAACACTGGCTGCTCTTCCAAAGGGCTCAATTCCTGGCATCCACATGGCAGCTCACAACTGTCTGTAACTCCTATTCCAGGGGATCTGACACCCAACACAGACATACATGTAGTCAAAACACCAATGTAAAAAACAACTAAGTATGGATTGCACCTGGGTGAGAAATGGAAGCCCTGTTCTC
>JADRCD010235277.1:17500-34806 GCA_019843815.1 Montemys delectorum
TGTAACGCCCAACATGGACGCTGGGAATCTGAAGTCTAGTCCTCATGTTCTCGAGGCAAGAACTTTCCTCCCCCATCCCCCACCCATTTGAGCCTGAAGCTCACCAGTTCAGCTGGGCTAGCTGGCCAACTGCTTCAAACTTTCCCTGCTCAGTGCTGCTGCTGCTGCTGCATCTCCCTGTTGATGCTGAGGACTGAAACTCCTCGGGTTCTCATGCATTTTACAGGCAGAGCTGTCTCCCCCAGCCTCAGGTTTGGTTTGGTTTACAGTCACTTAATACTCAGCTTGCTCAACTGTACAGCATGGTGCTGTGCACACTGGGCTGGGGTAAGATACAGTGGGCAGAGTCAGGCTATCCATCCTAACCAGTTGGCTGCCTCATTAGTGTGAAGGAGGCCTCCCCTGCCTATGTGGGATTCAATCACCAGGTGCTCTGAGCCTGTCAGAACACACTGCCCCACCCCTCTCTGTGCCCCTCGTAAATTCTGTGACTGAGATCTGAAGTGCCCGAGAGCACTTTCTTTTTAGCCTTGCTTCCTGCCCTTAGACACAGATTTATATAGAATAACCTGGAGGGATTTCTAGAACCACATCTCTATTCCCCATCTACTGGCCAGGATATTTCCGTGATGGACTATGATCCTTCAGCTTGCAATTTAACTGGCACCTGCTTGGTGAAATGTCTCCCACCGCTTGCAAGAGCTGCTGGGAAAGGGGTGTTTCCATCTCCATGATACCAGAAGTCCCTAGGGCGTCCTTTGCCTCGGCATGTAATCCAGTATATCTTTAATAAGTGGAGTCAATTCACTTTCAAAACCCTTGTAAAACTCAGCCTTTCAGTCATTCTGACCAGAAGCATTCAAATTGCAATATGAATAGATAGCCCTGCAGCCTGGGAGATCTGCCTGGGAGAGCGACTTGGCAGTTGCATTGATAGCCCTGGGAGGCCTCTGCACAGACAAAGGCACTCACGTCTGTGCTCCAGAGAATCCTGCTGACTCAGAGCCTCTACCTGCCAGGGCACCTCCCCTGGGGATTCAGAAAACCGCAGGATTGTATCTGAGCTGCCAAGGTTCTGAGAACCCTGTGGGACCAGTGGGCTTGCAGCAAGCACGGACAGGGAAGCACACAGATGCAGCGGGCTGGTGAGCAGCAGAGTTGGTGGCAGAGCCCTAGCTTCTCAGTTTCCTCTGTGTGTGTGTGTGTGTGTGTGTGTGTGTGTGTGTGTGTGTATCTGTCTGCCTGCCTGTCTGTAGGTATGGCACAGGTGTGGAGATCAGAGGGCAACTTCCCATCTCAGATTCTGAGGACTGAACACTTGGGTTTGAGTACAAATGCAGCAAAGGTGTTTATGTGCCGAGCCATCTCACTGGTCCTCCCTCTTCTTCCCTTCTGTGGTTAAAAGGAGAGTGAGCACTGGCAGCTTTGGGGTTGCTTTCCTGCTTTGACACTTAAGCTCCGGGCTACGGAGAAAGATGTCGAACCTCTCTGAGTGTGGATGATCTTATCTCTAGAAATGAGCATGGTCAGAATGCCTATCTCATTTCTTGCTATCGGAATTAAGAGAGGTAACACTCCTAACACACGACCTCTTTCCCCACAGACACCTGTTACTCGTCTGACTGTTTTTATTAAGTAGAAACGTGCTGTTACAGCAGAGGCCGTAGAGCAAGCGCAGCCAAGAGCATCCCAGCTGGCAGAGTCAGGGGACCAGGATGCTCTCCCTGCAGGTGAAGGGATTTCTTCTCTAGCAAGCTTCAAGGGGTGTGCTCTCTCTCTTCTCTGCCTTAGCACACCAGGCCAGGGCTCTGTCACATACCCACACTCAGCCCTGACATTCATGTTTGGTTTTGCAATATTTTTTATTCCTAGTCAGAATCTAATGTATCTCAAGTTGGCCTTGAACTTAATGGGTAGTGGAGAATGACCTTGAACTTCTGATCCTCCTGCCTATAGGATCTCCTATCTATAGGATCACACCCTGGGGCCTTCATACTGGCTAGGCAAGCACTCTGACAGCTGTTTTCATTTGTGGAAGGAGAGAACCAACTCTGGAAGCTTGTTTTCTGACCTCCACACATTGATTGTAGCACACAAGCATGTACATATTCACATACACTGACTAAAACGGTATTAAAAGTAAAAGTACAAAGCAGACAGTAAAGTAAGAGGTATCCCTATAAAATCTCTTTCCTTCCTTCTTTCCTCCCTCCCTCCCTCCCTCCTTCCCTTCCTTCCTTCCTTCCTTCCTCCCTCCCTCCTTCCCTTCCTCCCTTCCTTCCTTCCTTCCTCCCTTCCTTCCTTCCTTTCTCTTCTTTCTTTCTCTTCTCTTCTTTCTTTCTTTCTTTCTTTCTTTCTTTCTTTCTTTCTTTCTTTCTTTCTTGTTTGTTTTTGAGACAGGGTCTCACTATATAGTTGGCCTGGAACTCATGGAGGTCTGTCTGCCTCTGCTTCTGCAGAGCTGGGATTAAAGGCGTGTGCCACCATGCCCCACTGTCTATGTACTGTCTTAACACTTGATTATATAGTGTCTCTGCATATATATGGGGAAAACTTTTGAAGTCAGACTAGAAAACATGCATACTTCAGAGAGGATCCTCAGGATGTGGGAAGGGACTTGAAGGTAAGCAAAAGAGGGTGCCCAGACTGGTGGAAGATGCCAGGCTGCCAGAAAGCACAATAGACCCCATTCTACTCAACCATGCTCATCTTGGGCAAAAACAAAATGACTAACAATTTGTTGGGTCCCCATAGCCCCCAGGTTCCTTCATTCTTGTGCCCCTGCCCTGGACAAGAACGGTAAGAGCTTGAAACAATGGAGGAGCCCAGATCAGCAGAGCCAGAGAGGCAAGCCTTACCTGAGGCAGGTGGACAGGAGCCATAAAGTCTGTAGATAGCTTAATACACACTGATAAAGCCCCATTTGTTACATAATCTATTTACATAATCTGATAGTGAGGACTGCTCTGGTTGATAGTAAGTGCCCTTCATCATTTATGTATTGTCTCTTCATTACCTTATCATCCACAACTACGTTTGATTTTCTGCATTCTGGAATCCATAATAATTAAGTGGTGTGTGTGTGTGTGTGTGTGTGTGTGTGTGTGTGTGTGTTTGTGTGTGTGTATTGTGTGTGTTTGTGTATGTGTGTGTATGTGTGTGTGTGTTTGCGTATGTGTTTGTGTGTGTGTATATGTGTGTATGTGTGTGTGTGTGTGTGTGTGTGTGTGTGTGTGTATGTGTGATGAGGCAGGCCTGGGGGAAGTGTGATGTCCAATGTCAGAACACCTAGATGTGCTGGTTCCAGCACTGTGCTGCTGGGCACTTCCAGGAGTGCACAGTAGAAAGCCAATGCTGCCAGTACTTTGAGATTTTTTTTTTACCCAGCACCAGACATAATTGGAAAACAACAGGACTTGCCTGGGGCCAATTTTAACAGTCTGGACCTTAAACAAATGCAAAACACAGATCTACCTGCAGAAAAACATGAGGTTGGTAAAACTGTGGGTGTCATTTCCATGGGCAGGGAAGAGGGGGTCCTGGCACAGACAACTGCACAGTTGCATGAAGTAAACTCTCTCCCTACCATCCTTCAGTTTATGATTGCTGCATCCTTCCACCCCTCCTTCACCCCCTGTCTCCCCAGACACCCTCTTGTTTTGAAAAACTCACCCATCACCTCTTGAGCCCTCCTCTACAAAATCTTATCTGCCAGCCCCACCCACTCAGTAAGACGGAAGACCACTGATGTGGGGAAAAAAATCCCAGTTCCTGGAGTCAGAACCTGACAGAGCACAGGTGAGATGGGACATCCGTTACTGGATGCTTGCTGGGTAAGCTGGGTGACCTCAGCGTGACCCTTGGACCCTGCAGGGTGGCAGAAGGAGAGAACTGTCTCCCAATGCTCGCCTGCTGTGGTGTGTGTGTGTGTGTGTGTGTGTGTGTGTGTGTGTGTGTGTGTGTCATGTGCCATGACAATAAAGAATATTTATGTAAGCATTTTATACTTATTTACTTTAGTTCATGAGTGTGAGTGTTTTGCTTGCACATGTGTATGTGCACTATATGCACTTTTGGTGCTAACAAAGATCAGAAGAGGACATCAGATTCACTGGAACTGGAGTTATAGTTGTTCGAGCCATTATGTGAGTGCAGGGAACCTAACCTGGGTTCTCTGGTTAGATAGATAGATAGATAGATAGATAGATAGATAGATAGATAGATAGATAAGATAGATAGACAGACAGACATAGATATATTTAAAAATCTGACAAGATTCAGCTCAATGGGTCTGTCTTCCTTCCCTTTCTCTTTCTTCCTTCTTCCTTCCTTTCCAGCTGTTCTTAAACTCCTAGGATGGTAGCCACATTTGGCCAGCTCAGCAGACTCAGTAGATTGTCCCCAGCATCTTTTGAACACACAAGGTGTGCATGTAGCTTCTAGTGACTGCAGCCCATTCTGGTGGGACAGTGCAAAGGAAGACACTAATCAAAAAGTACGTTTGGCTTCTCTATGAGGTAGGGGTGTGTCTTGCCTGCAGTCCTCACACACCGGGATCTCAGTGTTGACATTAAAGGAATCTCTCTGCTTCATTAGAAGCCGCTGGGTGCCACAAGGCCTTCCTTGAGGGTAAGGCCATGGATGCTCACATAACTAGGGAGTGGGCCCTCACCATGGAAACCCGGACAGGCATGGTTCTATCCTTCTTGGGATGAAGGTGGACACACACAGTAAATAAGGCCTAGCTGCCAGGAAGGAGATGAAGGAAGGACACAAGGATAGGACACACTACACTGTGTCCCAGACTCCAGGCAGAACTAGGGCAGCCTAGAGTAAGAGATGGAGGATGAGAGCAGGCTGGCTACTCCTGGAGCTGCCCTAGGAGTCTCTAAGAGCAACTCAGTGTGGGGCTGTTCTATGACTGTGTCAGTCCCCATAGGCATGGGTGGTAATCGAGGGATCCAAAAGTATGAGGGGTAGTAAAGAGAAGCTGACAAGGGCCTAAAGCCAGCCAGAAGACCCCTGAAGGAAGGGAGCAACCAAGGGTAATGATGCGATAATGGCAAGGAAGGGTCACTGGGGGAGATGAGAAATGGGGCTGTGGAAACTTGCAAGTGGCGACACAAGCTGGGAGCTTGGGAGAGACATGGAGAAAGGATACCAGGCTTCAGATATGCTTGCCCAACCTTGCTTGTCTCATCTTGGCTGTGACTCAGAGTCCCAGCTACAAAGGCCATTGTGAGTTGCCATGAACCTGCCACATGGCCCCCTGCTTCCTGGTCAGGTATACTTTTGCTAACAGGCATGATGGGCCCCAAGGCCACCATCCACTAGAGTCTGTTCCAGGGTGACAGAGACACATCCTGATCATCTTATCAGTGGCTCAATGTGTTGTTCTGGAGAGCTGAGCAGATGCTGTGGCCAAGCCCAGATGGTGTGGTAAGGCCCAACTCTATCAGCCTTTACAACCAAGTCCAGAAAGAAAACGAGCTGGACCCAGCCTGGCTGGCTGGCTTGCCTTGTGGTCACGCTGGCTCCTAGCTCTTGCTTATTATTCTAAAGGCTTGAATACCATTTCTCCAGGACTAGGAGTCATGCATGGAGTCTGGCTAGTGGAGGGATCATCCTGACACCAGATCTCCCTGCCCACCTACCTGGATCTCTACCTTTGGACCACATCTGTGCCTGAGCCTAGTCTGGCCCCTGTTCCCTTTCCCCAGTTATCCAGGTTTTAATATTTGCCTGGGCTGGCTGGAGAGTGGCTGGCTACTGTCACGGCAGAAGCACTGTGAACCCAGAGAAGGAAGCCCGGACACAGCCACTCTCCCATTAGGAGCTGGAGGCCTAGGAGACACCGCAGGCTCCAGCTCCTTCCTCCACCAGGCAGTGAGGTCAGCTGCTGCAAATTGCTAGTTATTCTTTTCTTCAATTAAGGAGGATTCTTCTGATACAGGAAGTTAACTCCCACCAGCTAATCTGACGGCCTTGAGTCCCGACTTGTCTGCTCTGTCTGAAGGCAGACAGAAGCTGCCTCAGCAGTCACTCCAGGTCGGTGCACAGAAGCTGCCTGAGGCCAGACTGTTTAAGCCCTACTGGGTGCCACGCCCACCTCTCCGGGGAGCTTCTCACCAGGCTGGGTTGTAGGGAAGGCTTAGTGGGGAGTCAGGTGGCTTGCTTATAGAATGGGAAGGGTAGACTGTGAAATGCTTGGCAAGTACCTATCTGCTTGGCGCCTCACCTGTCTGGTTCACCTACCTCTTCTCAAGGTCAGTAGTCTAGGATTTGGGATGACCAGACTCAGAGAGGAGAGTCTTAGGGGCTCCTATCACCAGTAAGCAGATATGTTTTCCTGGGTCTGTGGCCATGTGAATATGCACACAGTTCATATACACATCTACTCATGTACATACATATGCACAGACACAGACACACACACACACACACACACACACACACACACAGCTATGCCAGGAAACAGGACTACTGTCAAACTGTGGTCACTGTTCCTGCTGAGAGCCACAACCTGGGTTGGTACTTAGGCATAACTGTGTCCCTTCTGTGACAGATTTCATATAGTCAGTGGTGTCCATTGTCACCACTTATGGACCCACAGACCAGGTGGCCAAATGGAGACATTGTACAAATTGCTAAGCTTCTGAAATTCCCAGAGCCTCAGGGAAGTGTAAGGACAAGGAGACCCAGAGGGACAGAGCTCAGGCTTGAAATGGAATTCTATAGGACAGTGAATCTTCTTAGCCTGTTTCCTCTGCATAAAGTGAGGACGACACAATACACCCCAGACTTAACAAAAGTTCACACAGAACACCACACACACACACACACACACACACACACACACACACACACACTGCAGTTCCAATATGGGGGAGCGCTCCAGGGTTCGGGGTGGAAAGGGAGTATCTGTGCCCTCCCTGCTAGGAGCCAGTAGCCTGAGCTACTGAACAGCTTTGAATTCATGACTTTGGGGCTTCTGAACTTCCATGTCTACAAGATGTGCTGCTGTCCCACTCTGGAGTCCTTGGGACTAAAGGGTCTCTTGAGAGGTAAGACAGTCATAGCTAAAACTAAGATGGACAGTGTGTCGAAGCGTGGTGGCTGTCTGTCAGCGGATCCTAGGAAACCCTGGTTTGGTAGGCATCAGAAGGCAGGGAGAGAGAGGCCCATGAGTAGATGGTACAGGATACAGACTTCTGCTGAGGTGAAGAACAGTTTTGCTCCCTGCTCAGTGCAAAAGTTTTGGGAAGGCTCTTGCCTGAGGGACTGAGCCTTTGATGGAATCAAGAGGGAGTGTAGGGCAGATTAGATAGGCTGAAGGAGTCAAAGCCCAGAAGTGGGTGTGTCCGTGGAGGCCCCTTGTGTGCTTTGTTTCTATGGGGCTGTGGATGGGACACTAAAGTCCTGGCTGGCCCAGGGGTGGAACTGTCTAGTGCCCAGGGTGGGTGCTTGGCTGCAGACTGTGGGAGAAAAACAGGCTTCGGGGAGGCGCAAGGAGTCTAGCCCTCACCCTAACCAGCAGCAGGGAGGAAGTGGCCTAGCCTGGAACTGAGCTACGAGGAGGGCTATTCTCTCTAGGATCCTACCTTCTAGGCCCCATCTAAAATGACTGACCATCTCCAGTGGATCCCCTGCCTGCAGTGGGCAGAAACCACAGTTTAAATGTCTCAGGAGGCCTGTTAATTAGAATGTGAGAAAAGCGTTGGGGGACTCTGCTTTCTGCCAGGCCCCCAAATAAAACCTGCTCAGCGGGGACTGGCAGGCGGGGTTCGCAGGTTTAACGGGTCTTTTGGTGCTAAAGGAGAAAAGCTTTCCTCTCTTGAGACTAGAGCAGATCCAAGCATCCAGCACCCCTGGAGTTGGGAGCTGATGGAGAAGTCCCCTCTCATCTCTGCGAGACTTCGTTCTAGGTTTCTCAGTCTCTTGGGTCTTGCTTGCTCTCTCTGTCCTTACGGACTCTAGCCAGCTCCGATTTCCTTGAATTTCTCTCTCTCCCAAGGGTGTTTCTGCCCTCGGAGCGTCCCTTTCTGGTGCCGTGTCTCAGGGTCACTGCGCCCCAGGCTCGCAGTCCATGTCTCCATCCCTACCCGGCCCGCAGCGTCTCCGAGCTATAATCCGGACTCTGTCTACGTCTGTCGTTCAGCGAGGGTCGGGGTCTCAGTGGCCGCAGCCAGTGGGCTGCGCCTCCCGCGCGCTGCGGTGGCCGCGGGGCTCGGGCGGGGGTGCGGGCCCGCGGGGGCGGTGTCGGGCGCCTTCCGTCGTCAGTCCCTCCCCGGCGGCGCGGAGGGTGGGGGGGGGGCGGCGCGGTCGCCGCTCGGCTCCTTTAAGGGAGCGGGAGGGAGCGGCGAGGCGGCGGCGGTTGCGGTGGAGGCGGCCGAGCGAGCGGGGCGGGGGCGCGGGGCGCGGCGCCCGGAGAGTCCGCTCCGGCCGAAGGCGCCGGGGCCGGGCCGGGAGCGAGCAGCGCCGGCAGCACAGCGGAGCCCGCCGCCCGGGACATGGCCAAGGCGGGCAGCGCAGGTGAGCGCGGCGCGGGGCGCGCTGCGGGTGGCGGGAGGGATCGCTCGGCCCAGGTAAGCCCCCCCACCACCAGGTGGGCGGAGGCGCAGTGACCACGGCGACCCGCCCGGACCCCGGGGGCGTGCATAAGGGGCTCCGCATGCCCTGCGTCCTTCCCGCGCCCCTAGTCACCTCGCGGGACGCCGCAGCCTGCTTGCCCCGCTGCACTGGGTCAGGTCTGCGGCTCCTCAGTCCAGTTGGGAGCTGTCGCTGCCCTCTGGGAGACCGGGGGAGTAGACCCCGGCACCGAAACCCAAAGGGGATGTCCCACGGCCGCCCATCCATCCCACGCCCAACAAACCAAGACGCGCCCCCTTGTCCTGTCACTGTGTATCCTGAATGCGACAGTCCCCCACCCCTACCACCAGCTGGGTCAGGAGACCCAGATTGCTGGTCCCGCCGCTGGAGGGTACTCTACGGCTGGGGAGCCGCCCCGCCCCCCACCCGACCCAGAGGCAGAGCCTCAGGTGCGGGGCTAGGCAGGCGGGGCCTCTATTGGGGGTCCCATGGGCTCGGTTCTTCTGTAAGCTCAGAGCTCTAGCCCAAGGTTCGCAGGGAGTAGGTGTTAGTCGTCCCTTCATTCATCCAGTCAGGCGTTCATTCACCAGCATCTGCTCTGATGTCAAGCCCCGTGAGTTGGCTAGGACCTGGAGGGGACCAGATTTAGCCTCCGACCCCCCCCCCCCCAACTCTGTGCCCTGGACCCCCACAGTGCCCTAAAAAGCCAAGTTGAGGAAAGCCTGTGTTCATAGGGCTGGCCACAAACAGGCGAGGCTGGTCTCAACAGTCCAGAGCTTGGGAGCTCTGGCGTGCAAGAATCTGCCATGAACTCACACCCAGCCTGTGACGTTGGCAGGTGCCGTGCCATCCCCGTGGGGCCTGGTGTGAACCCCAGTTCTCCACCCATAGGCACGGGCAAAGATAAAATGAACATGGTCACCTGCCCACACTCTAGATGTGAGTGCCATTGAACTGCCTGCGACCCTGGGACAGGTCCCAATCCTTGGCATGGACTGGCCTTGTGACTCGAGTGCCTGCTATTACGGAGGAATCCTGTCAGGGAGAGGCTGGTTGTGTGAGACAGCATAACCAAATGCATCTAAACACCCCCTTTCCCACTTCCCTCTCCTCCTCTCCTGAGGGAGGCACAGTGAGATGACACCAGGAGGCTGCAAAAGGCTCTCTGCTACTTTCTTTCTCCTGCCTTGGCCCCTCCCCACCCCTGCTCTTCATAAAGGAAGAGCATGCGTCTCTGCTGTACTCATGTACTCATGTATGAGCACAGGTCTGGATGCCTGGATCCAGGTCTCTTACCCGGGCAGCATAGTAGCAAGAGTAGTTAGAGAACTCTCTTTTTGACCTGTGTACCAGGTAATGTACTCAAGCCCTTTACTTCCCCATGATCCTGAGAAGTAGGAAGGCACTCCCCTTTATAAACTGTTGTAAGCAAATAGCTCCCTGAAGGTGGTGGGGAGGGTCTGGGCAGAGCCTGGATGCAAGACCAAGTTTTTTTTTTTCTGTTTGTTTGTTTGTTTGGATGCTAAGGACGTCCTACTCCCCTCCTCATCCTGAGAGGGGCAGCCCCAGGTCCTAGCATTGGCTTGTGGGTCTTTTGGTCCCTAGCTGAGTGAGATCTGTGGGGAAGGTACCCTATGGAAGGTGCACGGCTACCTGGGGCTGCACTACAACTTTTCCATTTCACACTGTTAGTCCTTTCCTTCAGGGCAAGCCAGACTTCCCTCCTCTGTGACCACCTACTTGGTGCCTCTGTCCCTTACTCAGCTGCCACCCCAAGGAGCTCTGCAGATGACCTCTGGAAAGATCTGACCATTCATCTCTTGTCAACTGTCCTGGGCAGCTAGGCAGCCTACAAACATCCCTTCTTTTCTCTAACCCAGTGACTTGAGAGTGCTCATCATGGAGGAATGTCTGCTCTCTCTCACCAAACATATTTATGTTGAATTATATAGTTTAAGCTTTACCAAAGAGGCGGCCAAGTCCTTCCATTCACAGCTGGGGAAACTGAGGCCCGAGAGAGAAAGATGGAAGTTCAGTACCGTACATAGACTAAAAGGTGGAAGGGTCAGCCCTCCACCCTGAGAGGTGAGACTAGATTAAAGGGAGGTTGTAGGACATCTCGCCCCGAGTAAGGGGGTCTGCTTCCTGATTTCATGTGGGACTTCCTCTGGAAACTGGCCAGTGGTCCAGCTGCTGAGGGAGGAGATGGGTTTTGGGTCCTGGCACTGTTGTACCCGACTCCAGGCTGTACACTGTACAGTTCCACCATCACGTCGTGGTGAATGGTGGTGCTGGAACGGCACGGTGTACATCCTGAGCAGCCAGCCAAGGCTACGGCAGCTGTGCCAGGAAGGCAGTTCAAGGACTTTGGTGTAGCTCAGAGAATCCAGGCACAAGAGTAAATGTAATCAGATCCCAGACAGGATGAGATTCATTTGCAGAGAGTGGATCCAACTTGATTATTACCAGTCTTCAAGCTTTAGGGCAATCTCAGCCACACAGAAATCAGAAGAGTTGGCCATCTCCAATACTTGGAAAGGAAGAATGCTCCTTGGTCTTGCTCTATGGACGAGAGAAGACAGGATGAAAGCCAGAGAAGGAGGTGGGGAGGAGAACAGGACTGGAACTCTTTAAAGGAAATAATGATTCTCTGCGTAGAGCCACCCATGGCCAGAGGAAGCAGCAGGTTGGAGCAGCGAACGCTGGGTTCTCTAGCTGGATCTTCAAGGCTAGCAGAGTTTAGATAGAATGGTGGCAAGGGCCAGGCTTCCTGGTTCTGCAGAAGCTTAAACAAAGACTGGGAATCTGGATAAAGAAGAGACGGAGTAAGTGTGCTGGGGCTGCTACAGAAAAATCCAGCTGGGCTGGGGTGCCAGGTTCCTAGAGGCCTGGGGCAGAGGTTAGGAAGAACTCCAGAGAGAGCATGGGGGCCGGCAGAGAGGTGGTAAGGCTTGTGCGGTTGGATAAATCCCTCTGGCACAATGCTAGGGCTCTGGAGGCTGGAGAGCAGCCAGCATGGGAGCTGCCTCTGTTGGGAAGGGCTTGCTCTGCCTCTGCCAGCAGCCCTGCCCCTCCCTTCCGGTGAACCTTGCAATGGCCCTTCTCTCTGTACCCCAGCAGGACAGCAGGGTTGGTTTGTCCCCAGCCAAGTGCAAGTTGGAGACCTGGATCCTTAGTTGGGCCAGGCAGAAACACAGCAGACAGCCAAGAGAGTTTGTTAAGCTCCAGGAGAAGGGCAGGAATGTTTGGAGAGCCCAGAAACCATGCCACGGGGGCTGGGCAGGAATTCCAGGCAGGAGGAACCAGTTTATGCCATTTCCAGGTGTCGGCTTCTGCTCTCAAGAGGAAGAACTGGCTGAGGGGGACAGAAAGCCTAGTTACCAACAGCAGTTAAAAAAAAAAAAAACAAAAACAAACAAAAAAAACTAATCTGATGTGTGGAGGCTGGGCAGGGGGCTCACTTACAGATCTTCAGATTCAAAGCCTTGATTTATAAGGGGGACACCGAAGTCTAGGTGTGTGCTCAAGGTCACAGGAAATGGTAACAGCAGGCATGAGTACTCTAGGAGGCAGACCTAGAGTACTGACAGGGACCAGGGATCTGTGGCCCAGAAGAGGAAACAACCAGAAGTTTCGGGAAAGGGACCGGGGCTGCTATTCTCTGCACTTTGGAAAGATGCCAGAGAACCAAGGCCCATGGAGAAATTCCTAGGCCTAGGGTACCAGGATAATGGTCCTGAATATCTTGGACAGGCCATCACCTCTGCAAGGCGACTGCAGTTCTCCTTTGCAATGTCAGGCTCCAGGACTTCCTCAAACTCTGCCTCCAGGAAGCCCTCCAGGACTTGCTGAGGTCAAGCAACACATAGGCTCACAGCAGCCGACACACAGGCTGCAGTTTGAGACCCTTCCCAACCTCTTGGTCCTGGCTCTGCTTTTAGCATATGACCATGGGCCCGGAGCTTCCTCATTTCCACTGGAGACTCCTGTGCCTTGGTCTGCAGAGAAGAGGCTAGGGGTTTGCAACTGGCTTTGATTTATCTCCCTTTTGATGGCCTGACAGCACCTCTTTGCAGGGGTGGGGTGTGGGATTGGGAGGGGTATGGACAGAGGGATGGATAGACGCTTAGAACCATAGTGTTGTTCCTATTTCATAGATGGAAAAACAGTTCTGGAAAGGTTGAGTATCTGGTTCTAGATTCACTGGTGGACTTGGAGGCAGACCGGAACTAGCAAGTAGGACTCTTCCATTCTAACCTGGCCTGGGCTGACCTTGAACTGCCCCCTCTGAGACTTAGCTTTTGATCTATAAGAAGGAATGGGGAGGGAGAGCGTGAGTTCAGGAGGGGCTGGAGGTTCTACGCAGCTCTAGCTGAGCTCTTTTTTTTCTCTACCCACCCTCTCCCTGGGGTCTGTCTATCTTCGCTGCTCTGGAAAAGGGCCTCGCCTCTCACCTCTCACCTCACAGGGATGGGATTTGGGGGAGTTGAGGATTACAGAACCCTGGGGAGTCAAAGACTTTCACAGCCTAAGTTTTCTAGGGGGTCTCAGACTAACTTGTCACCAGGGCCTCATGGAAAGGCGTGGCTAGCTGCCCTGTGCCCCTAGGGAGAGATTTAGGGGTAGGAGGGGGGTAGGAGAGAATGCATAGCAAATAAGTTTGGAAATCAAATGAGATCTGAGCTCCCCACCCACTCTCTCAAATCTCTCTACTCGCTCTCTTTTAAAATTCTTGTTTTCTAAAGGGAAAGAAATGCTAAATTGCACCCCCTTTCCCAGGGAATGGGAGCCTTAGTGAGTCACTCCGGAGGTAAATGCCACCTCCAAGGTCCCACGTGTGCCTGTGGAGGCCTGCACAGCTGTGTGGTCACAGCCCCCAACTAGGGTACACATGTGGGTAGGGTGACAGGGACCTCCTGCTTGTCTTGGCTCTGAGTGGGAGCTGGGTCCCTGCAGGGGAACCTAGTCAGCTGGCCTGCTTCCTGCAGTATAACCCAGATGGGGCCAGGCTTTGAGCTCGTGTGGCAATCAGCATTCAGTTTGAGGCTGGTGAGGTGTGTTTGGTGGCATGGTGGGGTTGTCTGTGGCTAGAGTGGGTTGCAGTATGGGTGCGTTTGAGGGACCAGGGGATGAGAGATTGGCCCAGGTAACTGGCTGTGGGAGGATGATGGGGGTCTCCTGGTATCAAGCTGGCGTCAGTGAGGTCATGTGTCGGGGTGGGTGGGGCCAGTGAGTAGGTGTGCCACCTCCCCATGACCCATTATTCTGGAGGGAGGAGAAGTAGTCCGTCTGTTGGCTAGGGATGCCAAACAAGGGTTGAAAGCAAAAATAGAAACTCACTGGGCCCATCTGGGAGGGGCGCTGAGTTCTGGTGGCTAGAGAGTCCTGTTCTGAGCTGGCTGTTGCTGACGCTGTGTTTGTTCGGCTCTGGGTATTTACAGAGTACGTCACTGCCCTCCTGCCCTCCTCAGGGATAGACTTAGGTCTGCAGACTTTGTGACCGTGAGTTTAAGGTGGATTAGCAACTAGAAGGCTCTGAGCATGTTCTAGGAGCTGTCTTCATGCATGCATTGGTTACACGTTTGACCTTTCCTGGATTGTTTTCAGATTGGTCCCCAGTGCCATCCTCCTGGATCAGAACTCCCCTTGGCTCTGCTGTGGTTTTCCCCCCTCATGAGCCTGGTCTGAGCTAAGCAATTCTGGAGTCACCCCGGTAGCATAAGGAGCTATTTTGAGCCTCCTATTAGGGCCTGGTGTAGGGAATGTGTTTATCCTTTGACGTGTTTTGTTTCCTTCTTGTGTATTATAATCTGGGGCAGGGATGGCAGCATTATCCAGCCTGCTGTCAGGGCTTCCCTGCCTCACTAGCAATTCCTGGCACCGTGATTCGGCATCAGGGGCCTGAGGGCAGAGATCACCTTGAGGTTCATCTTTACAATCTGGGAGTTTGTAGGTGGAATAGGGTGTCCGTGTGAGGTCACATTGGCCATTGCTGGGATGTGGCAGGGGGCTGGTCTCTCCTGCTGTTTGCTTGCTGCTGATGGCAGCCTTTGATGCCCTTACCAAAAGCTCCCTGAGGTGGTGGTCCCTGTGAGAATGCGCAGCATGTTGAATCTCTGGCTCTGCTTTGGCTTCCTTGTCCACTGACTTGATGCATAGACGTCAAATTCTTATTCTCTGCCCTCTACAAAGGGGTCCTGGGATGATTAGGGAGGATGCCATCTTCTGTCTCAACACTCTGGGTTGTCCCATGTCCTCCCACCTGTGGGACGGTGGCAAGTGCTATAGAGGGTTTCCTGTGGGGTAGAGGAGAGACAGTTTGTGCCTTCTGGAGCAAGAATCTGGCGGGACATAGGGGGGGACATCTGGGCCTTGGGGAAATTGTTCCAAAGAATTCAGAACTGTTGGGAGCCTAATTGGCAGAGCAAATGAAAGTACAATAGATAGCCAAAGCTATTAATCACTCATTATCTCCTAAATAAGGTAATTAAGGGGTATTTAAATGGCATATTTATAAGATACCAGCAGGTTTTCAAAAGCACATCGTTCCCAAAGCAATTGGCCTGGCCAACTAGGCCAGGCACAGAGACTAGAGTTCTAGTCCTCACATTCTTCCCACCCTCCCCCTTCCTCCTGAACTCTAGGGATTCCAAGCCCCTCTGCAGGGACATACCTGCACCGTAGGAAGGTCACAGAAACTCCTGCCTTATAAAATGTAGTACAGCCTCCAGAGTGTGCTGCAAAAAATATTCTCTAGGCATGTCCAACCTTTAACATGGTGGCATGGTGTTGCCACCTACAAAGTTAGAGATCTGTGCTTCAGATCTATACAGTGGAGTTACGAAACAAAAATCTCCTAATACGTTCCCAATTTTATGTTAGCCAATAATCATAGCTCTCAACTGGCCACTTGTCGTCTGTAGGCCACAGGTTGGATATACCTACAAATTATTTGATATGGCCCTGGGTCTAGACTAGGTGCCATGGCCTGGACTGGGTTTCTCCTGTGCCTATGATGTCATTTGTCATATAACTGGATTAAGACCGGGGATGTGGTCATGGTCTAGTTGGAGGCTTGTCTGTGTTAATGGCCAAGGTCAAGGTTTAGGCCGTGGTTGGTTTAAGGACCCCAGTCGCTGTCAGGAGGATTCTGTATCTTGAGGGCTCAGCTCCATTCTTTGGGTCTAGTTGGTTGCCTTGAAAGTGGATCTCTCCTTGGGTCCTTCAGGATGCTGGCTCCCGAGCCTGGGTACCATAGCAGACAGTCCCTTTGGGGTTCCTGGCAGTCCCCTGAAAGAGATTGGCACACAGCTCATCAGTGGCACATCTAGCATTTTAGGAGATAGTTAGGACTGTTTCTATAGCAACAAACCCCCGACCAGCACTGGCTTCCTTCAATAATGCCTTTTTCTGGAAGCAGCTTCTCCTGGCCTCTCATCCCTCCCTGGGTGGCCACACAGCCCCTTCAAGGCCATGCATGAGTTGACTGGTCCTGGATTGTATGGTCCCCATTCTTGCCCTGACCCACAAAGGGCACCTGAGGGCACACCTTGGTTTGTGCTCTCCAGAGAGCCGTCTTCCTCAGGTCCTTCCTGTGCTGTTCCGTGTGGAGCCCCAAGAGAACTCTATCCACACAGCCCTGTACAGCAAGAGGTGATGGCCCTGGAGAGGGTTTCTGCCAGGCGTCTGCTTTGGGGGAACCCGTAGTCCAGAGGGCAGGATGACAGAGAGGCAGACATTAGCTGCCATGGGACACTGGTGAGACATCAGGCACCAGTCTGGCCTGGAAACAGGGAAGCTCCCCTCCCCTTCATCTATCAGGAATGGGGTGGAGAATGGAGGCCCCAGTAAAGTCCCGGAGGAAGAGGGAGACACATGGAAGGTTCTGGCTGGGGCCAGATGGTGGGAGGATGGGTTGGGAGCAAATGGAATGAGGGGAGGAAGAGAGAGGAGCAGCTCCCATTCCAGGGGCCCCAGGAGAGTGGCCTGCACTTAAAAGTTTCCACTTAAGAAATAAGCAAAGAAAAGCCCTTTGGATAATCATGGCTTCTTATTCCACTTAACACACTCCTTTACTTATTCATTTTTCATCTTATTTATAGTGCGTATATAT
Organism: Montemys delectorum; assembly: GCA_019843815.1. NCBI lineage: Eukaryota > Metazoa > Chordata > Mammalia > Rodentia > Muridae > Montemys > Montemys delectorum. Next base: position 34,203 of record JADRCD010235277.1, read on the forward strand.
GTGTGCATGCTTGTGCATGTCTGTGTGTCTGCATGTATGTGCGTGTGTGTCTGTATATGTGTGTGTGCATTTGTGCATGTATGTGTGTCTGTGTGTGTTCATGTGTGTGTGTCTGTGTGCGTACATGTGTGTGCGTGTGTGTACATGTTTCTGTGTGTGTGTGTGCATGTGTGTTTGACATGTATGGAGATCAGAGGACAATTTGCAGGATCTGGTTCTCTCATTCCACTACGTAGGGCCTAGAGATCAAACAAGAGTCATCGGACTTGCACAGGGAACTAAGCCATCTTGACAGCCCCTTAAGAAACCTTGTTATGGCAGCCATGGAGACTGGGTACTGTGCTGTACCTTTCTCAAATGGATGAATATTCATTTACTGCCTTCATTACTTGTGATGTAGGTATGGCCATTATCTCTGTTTTACAGAGGCGAAACTGAGGCACAGAGTAATTGGTAAATATCTAAGCTGGGAACCAGGCCAATGGAAGTGGGCGGGTTCCCTGGAGGGAGAGGAAGATATCAGAGAAAGAAGAGGATGGGTGGAAGAACAAGAGGAGGAGGAGGGGAGGAGGAGGAGGGGAGGAGGAGGAGGGGGAGGAGGAGG
>JADRCD010235278.1:63-11548 GCA_019843815.1 Montemys delectorum
TATCTATCTATCTATCTATCTATCTATCTATCTATCTATCTATCTATGTTCTACCTATGTACTTATTTATCGATCGATCATTTATCTGTCTATCTTTCTCTTTCATCTCTATATGTTTATTCATTACATCTCTATATATCTATCTTTCATCTATCTCTTTATTTCTACCACATCCATCTACCCATTTTTCTTTTATTATCTGTAGGACAATTTCCCCTAGTTACTTGATTGGCTGATAAAGATGACAGGAAGGCAATCATTGGGCAAAGATATAGAGGCAGGATCTTCCTGAAAGAACAAGAAAGGGAGATGAGCAGGGTCAAACAAGATGGAGAAGAGAGGGAGAAAAAGATGGAGAGAGAAGGAGATGAAGATGAATCAGACCCATGTGGCCTGGAGGAGCTGCAAATAGCTAGGGATTTCATAACTGGGCAATAGAGTAGTGAAGTGGTATATTTATCTAATCTAAGTGTGAAGCTTGTAATCATATTATTGAGTTGTGTGTTCTTTGCATGGGCATTTTGGAGTCAGAGATTTGACATTGTAAATCTGGCTTTTATACTATAAATCTCTAGTGTTTTCATTTCTAGGGGATAAAGGGAGCTGAGTGAGCGATAACTGGTGTTCTGCTGACCAGCCACAGAGGGTGGATAGCCCGATGAACACAAGCTACTTGTTCAAGATGCTTTCAGGAAAAACTAGTTTGGGCAGTACAGCAACCAAGCATAGGAACTGAGGGCCGCATGGAGCTAGCCAAAGGGGGACAGCAGACAGAGACTGAGAGAGCAGTCTCAGACTTTTGGTTGGTGAGATAGTTGACCAGTGAGAGTGCAGTCACAGAAGGTGAAGCTTGCAGCCAGGCTGCAGTCCTGGACAGAGACTAGAGTGGCTTAGCACCAAGCTAACCCAGGGGGCTGTTCATGACCTCTGATGCCATGCCTAGCTGGACTTAGCATAGGCTCTTTTAAAACTACATGCTACAATTATCCATCTACCTCTGTCCGTCTACAATTTTCTATAAGCTATGGTAGGATCTCGAGTGTCTCTCTCATAACCATGTATTAGATATTTGGTTTCTGTGTGGCACTACTGCTGGGGATAGAGCCTTTAGAGGTGGAGCAAGGTGGGAGGTACTTAGGTAACTGGCTGATGAGATGCTGAGACCTTTCCTTCTTCTCTTTGTCTTCTCAGATCTCACATGAGGGATTTTGGTGCATGACACTGTTCCTTCATGATGGGACTTCATAGTCCCAGAGCAGTGGGCCGGCTCATCTTTAATACAACTATTAAAACCACAGGGCCAATAAACCCTTTTTCTCTTGAAAAATTTATTCTCTCAGAATTCTGTTATAGTAGTGGAAAGCTGATGCTATCCGTCTGCCTTTATGTCTTTAACAATAGGTGACTTGCTAGGAGGTGCTCAGAGACTACTATCCTAAAAATAGATCTAAGAGAACGTACTAAATTGCTGTGAGGAGCTATAACAAAATTATAGGACAAATAGGAGCACAGAGTTAATTAACTGGGAATATCTAAACCTTATCCCACCAAGGCATTATGAAAAGACAAGAAAGAGCAAGGAAGACAGGGGAGATGGATGACCTTGGGTTTGCAAGAAGCCCATCTTTAAATAGGAACACTTTACTGACATGAGGAAATGGGAAGGCACCCACAACTAGACACAGGATAAAACATTGGCTAAAATCTTAACTTTTCTGAAAAGGACCATTCTCAGTGAAGGGATGTCACTGGACTGGGCTATGTTCAACAGCACATAGAAAGAGAAAATTCCTCTGCAGGTAATTATCAATCAAGACAATTTTCTATGATTAAAAGCAAACAAAAATGTGTAGAGAAGAGAAACACAGAAGAGGTTTAGAAAGAACCATCTGTTTCTCTTGTCTGGAGCAGGTCAAGGTGACACGTGCTCAGGAGGCTTTCTTGCCGAGGTTTTCCACTGGGAAGATGCCACATGGGATAAGCAGAGGTCCGAAGGATGCCTGTGATGTCTGTCCCAGATCAGGACCGTCGGCTGTCAATGGTGGAGAAAGGTTTGCCAAAAAGATGACTTGCAATTCACACTCCAATCTCAAGATTGGCTCAAGAGGAGAAAAATCATGATAAGAAAGATGACATGTTAATAAATAGATGGGTAAGTAAATAGCAACAGGAGTCTAGAGTGATGACTCAGTTGTTAAGAGTACATACGGCTCATGCAAAGGGTCCAAGTTTAGTTCCACCTGCAACTCCAGCTCCAAGGGATCCAGTTTCCTTTTTCTGAGCTCACAAGCCCCAATATATACATACATACATACATACATACATACATACATACATACATACATATATACAGATAGACAGACAGACAGACAAATACAATCAGTTGCACATATGCATAAAATGTAAACAAGTAAATCTTTAATAAAAATTACACGTTTTCTGCAAAAAAAAAAAAAAAAAAAAAAACCCTCACCGTTGAGTCAGAAACTCCAGTGTAGCAGTTAAGAAGGAATAATCAGTCTTTGGCTCTGATTATTCCTTCTAAGCCTGCTAAAGATGCAAATGTGCTGTTCACCCTCTAAATCAGTAGTTCTTACATCCTTTAATACAGTTCCTTGGGTTTTTGTGACCCTCCCTAACCATAAATTATTTTGTTGTTACTTCACAACTGTAATTTTTCTATTGTTGTAAATCATAATGTCAATATCTGATATATAGGATGTCTGATGTGTGACTCTGAAGGGGTTGTGACCCACAAGTTGAGAACTCCTGCTCTAATATTTTCATGGGAATGAGCTTGTTGATCATCAGAGAATCATGAAGATGGGGAAAAATATAGTATCTGAGTTAGTAGAGAGGAAAACAAAATGAAGAATACAGAACAAAAATAGGCATAGGAACAGGATGGGAGTACACAGGAGAAGAAAGATAATGAAAACAGAAGAGGTGTGAGAGAAAAGAATGCTAGCACATCAGAGATCATGGACAAGTGTCAACGGGATGCATGGAACTAGCAGCAACAGAATGCATGGGGTGAGTGGCAATGGGATCCGTGGAATCCTCCAGACAGAATCATCAAACATAGGAACACTAGCAGCTTGAACGCTCAAGATGGGAAACCCATGCGCTATGAATAAAAAGATGTGTTCATTGATTCTACTTCAATAAAACTGGGAAAGTTATTTTAAACATTTAGACTGGATGTCAGACAGCTACTAATTTATTCTATTTAGAAATATATTTGTGGGTATAGCTATATATACTATATAATATGTAATATATTATATATGGTGTATAGAACATCTGAGATTTTAAAAGAAGAGGATTTTTTTTAAATAAAGAAATAAACTATATGCTAGTTGTTGACTTCAGCAGGAAGATACAGCAAATCTGAGTGCATCAACCTAGTTCTGGAGGTTTGAATGCAGAATACATAAATATGCACATGTTCCAGAAGGAGCATGAATCTTAACAGAGAAGTGAAGTACAGAAAGGTTACAGTAGCTGCACAGACAGGAAGAATCTTCTCTTGTCTGTCTGAACCAGATCAACACAGAATAGCAGGGAGGGCAAGAAGCAGGAAGTGTCCCGAGGTCTCCAAATGCCCCGACCCACACCTCGGAACTGGCCTGATCTCTGGACTTCTGAAGCATCCTCTCAACTTTGGTTTTGGGTCTTCCTGGGAGTGGCTTTGCCTCAGGAGATCCTTAGATGTTACCAGTCAGTGTGATGTATGAAGTTGCTGCACTAGCTTGCCACAGTGTAGCATCTTCCCAAGAGAAAGCTTGGCTTGTCCCAGGCCACTGCCACCTAAAGCGGTCTCCTTCCTTGAACTCTGTCTTAGAAGCACTGAGACTTCTGCCAATCTTTAACATCCCCACAGACTTTTAAACCCATTCCATTGTTTATTTGAAAATTTGATTTATCTATGGACTGTTTCTTGATCACAGCCATCCCTCATCTTGCCTCTCTCAACTCCCCTGGACCCTTTCAAACACATCTCACTGCTAATTGTATGCCTTCTTTTAAACTATTATTATTATTATTATTATTATTGTTGTTGTTGTTGTTGTTGTTGTTGTTGTTGTTGTTGTTAAAGTTATCTAGTTAATTAATGATAGATACATGTATTGGATGTGTGGGGAGATGTGTAAATTATCTCTGCCCAGCCCCCACTCAAACCTGTGACTCTCCCTCCCCCTGACAATATCTCAGTAAGGAGTCGGGTCTTGTGAGCTCCTTCCCAGGCTGGAATTTTTACCTGGCTTGCCTCTGCAGGTTTGTGCACATAACAAAAGTTCCTATGAGTTCATATGTGTACAGGTCTGGTAGGTCTAAAAGACAGGATTCCTTGCTATCCTCTGACTCTTACAGTCTTTTTTCCCCCTCTTCCTAGATGTTGTCTGATCTTTGGCATGGGAGATAGGTTGGTAGAAGTGTTCTACCTATAGCTAAGAACTCTATTTATTCTCAGTATTTTAAACAGTCTCTGCATATCCCACTATCCACTGGATCCCTGAAGACACACATCAGCTCCATACCATACCTGACCATGCCTGACCATATCTGCTCATACTGACCTACCTACCCATGTCTGACCATCCTACATTTCCCACTGACCCATATGTATTTCCAAAGCCACTGTCAAATCCCACCATCTCAACGAAGCCCTCCCACTAAGGTCACTCCCATTGCACAGCTCTGTCAGGCACACAGCTTGCTGTGATCTCTGTCATCCCTACCTTCTTAAGCTTTGTCTCCAATCATCGTTGCTTACTTTATACTGTCACAAGGGAAAATCTGGTTGATTGATTCATTATTAGAATGATGGTGACAACAAAACGAATTAGATCCTATTTCTCAGAATCCTACAGCTTGGAAAGTCAATGTTCTTAGGATAAAGGTTTTGAATTCCAAAAAGGCCAGTTTTGAAATTGATTTGGAAATAATTGAATTCTATAGCTATTTCTTAAACTTCATTATCCTCTGCTAGTTTTCTGTGAAAACAGATAGTCTATTTGTGCATTTCTAACAGGTAAAACCCATTATTAACTTCATAAGAAAAGATTTCTTCCCACTCCATCCAATTCTTATTTAGTTTTGTAAATCATCCCAGCAATCAACCTTGAAGCCTCTCCTGTAGGTAATCTGGGACATTCCAACGAGTGCAGGTCCAGGAGGCACCGGGAAGGGCCTTCTCTTACCAGGGAAAGCAATCCGTGATGTTGGTACACAAGAACCGACTTGGGATGGCTGTACGAGAAATGTGGACATTTTGCTGCAAAATATGAAAGGATGATATAGAACAAAATACAACATGTCAATTATATGAGTGGGAAGAAGAAACAGTAATAAAAATGTCACTTAGCTGCATCCTAATAGGGCTTCATGGGCATCACTGCAGAGAAATATAAACGAGCCATCAGGAGCTGTTGATGTGTGCAACAATAATAACATCAACCACCTGGAAATCTTGTTTACATTAAAGACGCCTGAAGGAAACAAACCCAGAGACTTTTGAGCACAAACTCAGCCTCTTGAGCACAAGGCACATGGAAAGTGCCAGGTAAATAAACACACTAAAGTCATTTCAGTATCCACTGTCCCCACACAGTAATATCCTCACAAATCTCTGTTCTTACCCATGGTTGCAGGTGCAGGACTCAACTAGATCTTGCGACTATCTCTTTGGTTATCATGAATATACTCTCTCACTCTCTGTCACTTTGGCTATCTATTGGTATTTCAAGCCCCTGTGCTTGGGAGGCCTATGAGCATTATGCCATTCATCTAGGAAAAGAACATTCAACCTTCTGCCTACATAAATCTAAGAAATACTAACTGTTTAATAGACACATTGAGGGCAGGCTAGACACATACCCCCTCTGTGTATACATATGTTTGTGTGTGTGTGTGTGTGTGTGTGTGAGAGAGAGAGAGAGAGAGACAGAGACAGAGAGAGACAGAGAGAGACAGAGAGAGACAGAGAGACAGAGAGACAGAGATAGAGACAGAGACAGAGGGAATAGCATGCTAACATAGTAATATAGAGGCCAGATGTCAACATTCTCTACCACTATCCCCCTTATTCTTTGAGTCAGGATCTCTCTCTGAAGCTAGAGCTAATTTTTCAGTGAGCAGGGCTGGCTGTTGTACTCTCGGGATCCATGTGTCATCCACCTCCAGCTCTACAACTATGTCAAAGGTACTTACCACTGAACCAAGTTTTTAGTGCTTCAGATCCAAATTCAGTTTCTTCATCTTTATCCAGTAGACATTTTGCCCATGGAGCCATCTCTCCAGCATGTTTTACAAGACGTTTCTCAGTCAATAGAGTTTTTGATGAAAGGTGTGTATGAAACTGTACCAGAGATGCTCCCTGTATCTGGGTAAGCTCTGAGTCCCTATACAGAAGTGAGTCCTATCAAGGAAAGTGGAAGGAGCCTTCACTATGCCCTCAAGTACTGAACCTGTGGAGGGTGAGCAAAATCCATTCCTAGGGAAATTCTTAACACAGATGTCAATCTCAGAGCCAGATGAGATAGCATACAAGGACAAGAGGTGGCTCTTCTGAGATGGACTCCTCTCTCTCTCCTTCCTGGTACTCAGTTGTTGCCCTCAGTTGTAGGTCATGAACCCCATCTTGTATCTGGAGGCACCTCCAGGGATCACCGTTCTAGTACTCAACAGTAGCTGTTGCTCATCGGCCTGGATTTCCTTGTAGCGCACACATGGGTAAGGACCAACAATGATAATGATGAAACCATTCATTTAACCCACAAGAAAGAATCCTATTTCCTGATGACCACATAAACTGTGAACAAATGTCGGTTCACCCCAGATAGAGAAGTGACAACAGACCAAAGTAAGCACACCACCAAAGCCCAACATAGTGATGCAATGAGTTTATTGGTTTTAGTGACATCTATACTGGGGAGGGGTTACTTTCAGGAGCAGAAACTACTCAAAGTCAATTGCATCTCCAAAAGCCCAGTTCCCAGCATGACTGACAGCTCAAAAGGCTGGGAACCTGGAGCACACTGCAGAGCCTGCAGGAAACTCAGTAGGTTAAGGAGAATTTTTTGCAGGCTACTTGGCTGGTCTCTGCCTCTTCTAGTCAGCTCAAGTCTCCCAGCAAGTTTACTGCTTATATATGCTTGGAGCGGGAAGGGTCTGGTCAGAATCAGGGACTTTCTGAAGTCTTTGAGACATTTGTTATCTGAGCTTAAGATCCTCCCAGCAGGATGGAATGTTTTACCTCCCCTTAGAATATCTACTTTCCTAATGAGCTTCCTTCCAAGACAGAAAATTTTCCCATGGAGAAAACTGCTGTGCAAGGCTGCAGTGCTGATGAGTCTGTGTTTGTGATGAAGTCTATGCCCACATCTTGGTCCTGTCCTGCAGATATCCAGACAGAGTGCGTGCCATGTAAATACTCAGCTGTTACTACAGAGCTCAAGCAAGAAGAGTATAGGGGATTGCATATCTACATTATTTCATTGAATTATAAACAAAACAAAACAGAACAAAAATAAACAAACAAAAAACCCCTCTGCCATTTGCCATAGTAACTACCACTAGCATAATACATGTTTGCGGTTAAAATGCCGACGAACCAGTAGCCTTGGATCTGGGGAGTCGACCTAATCCCATGCTGCTCTAACATGGGCCTTTGTGCCTGAGATTTTGAAGGCCTATGAATTTATAGGTAATTTAGAAATAATGTAGTTAGTACTTAGATACACTTTAAGTCCATGATCACAGCAAAGCTCTTTAATGTTGATTACACATGATACATTTATTTATTTCTATATTGGAGGATTTATACTTTAGTATTATGTTGAGTTTTTGAATAATCGGTAGAATAATTAGAATTTACTAAACCATGGTGTGTCTCAGATTATCCTATTCTTGAATGCCCTCTTCCTTCTTCCTGACCTCTGCTTTGTTCTATGAGTCAATTACCTATTATTGAACCCACCTATGTCATACCCCAGTTGGTGTTCACATGAACCCTTGCTAGGAGATCAGGAGTGGTGTGAATAAGGAGGGAGCAGAAAGAATGAGAGGGGAAATGAGTTGGCCCTGAGCAGGACACCCACAGTATGCAGGTAACTGCAGAAGAGATGCTCAGTAGCATGTACCTTATGCTGAGCAAGGATCAGCTAAGGGCAACAACCCATGTGCTCTGGATTCCAAGCCATCATCAGATAGAGAATAACAGGAGGGGCTGAGACCCTGAGCTCAGGACCTCAAGAGGGAGTGGAGCATCAAAAGAGTTAGAGAAATTTGAAGATGGGAACCAAAACATCCAGGGCTTTGCAAGAACAGCAGAAAAAAAAGGACAGGGTATTAGTGGAAGGGATTATGGACAGGCTGTGGTGCTGCTCCCTCTTTGTGGGGCACTGGCTGTGGCAAGACACCAACATGCTTAAGTGTAAACAGGAAGTTTATGGCAATTTGAAGGTTTTGTCATTATTATCTCAGGGTCCTTTTTTATTTTGTTATTATATTTATTTATTACTAGCATGTGAGTATGTGCATGTGCTTGTGAATAAATTTGTACCATCACATATGCATTCCATTACCAATGTATGGAAATCACCGGACAACTTGAGGGAGCTGCTTCTCTTCTTCTCCTGCAGGTTCTGAGGATTAAACTCAGGTCACAAGGCTTGACCTCAGCTATCTTTACCACTTGATGCCCTGGTCAATTTTATTTTTGCTCTGCCTCAGACTATTTTAAGAAAATCTTGGACATATATTATTTTTCTCCATTAATAGACAACAAAATATCTTTAGAAAAGAAAGAATCAAGGTTAGTAGAAACATAACTATTCTTTTTAAATTTTATAATCTAAAAAAGATCACATTACTACCTTTAAACCCATGAGGAGTTTACTCCTGTGCCTTAGTTCATATTCTCTGGAAGGGATGCTCCTGGGATGCTCCTGGGATGCTCCTGGGATGCTTCTGGGCCTTACCTGTGGTGATAGGATAAGCAATCCAAGCTCAGCTACTTTCCCAGAAAAAAGGCCAGTAGTGTAATGGAGAAGTTATGCTGAGCAAAGGAAGTGAGGTTGCTAGCCTCTGTATTAGTCTCCGATTTAGAAAGCTTTGGTAATTTTAATGAGAATGGTGGGAGGAGAATGGCCCTCATATAGTTGAATTCTTGGTCCCTGTTTGCTAGAACTGCTTTGAAAAGAATTAGGAGGTGAGGCTTCATTGGAGGAGGTCTGCCCCCCCCTTTCTCTTTCCTTCCTCTCTTCTCTCTCCCCTCACTCTCTGCCATCAACTTGTGGATCAGGATGTAAGCTCTTAGCTACTGTTCCAGTACCATGCCTGCCTGCTATCATGTTCCCCATCATGATTATTATGGACTCACCCTCTGAGACTGTAAGCAAACCTCCAATTAAATGCTTTATTTTATAAGTTTCCTTGGTCATTGTGTCTCATTACAACTATAGGAAAGTAAGTAAGACAAAAGGAAAATGGAAAAGAGGGGGGATGTTTCTTACAGTGTTCAGGACTCAAGAAAAATGTATACAGGTTAGATCTATACTACAGAGCCTGTACTGGGAGCCAAAAGCTTGGAGCCCATGGAAAAAAATCAGATAAGAAGCAGGAAGAGAATGAGGTAAAGGTGACAGAAGATAGCCTTTGTGTTTAGCCTTTAATACAGAAAAGGGTAAAACCTATATTTGAGGACACAGATAGAAAGCTTGAGGGCCTGGTAGAAGCAGCCATAATAGTCAGGAGTGTTCTGCCTCTGAACTGCTTGATTTGGAAACAACTTTCAGTTTGGCTTATGAGGCTGTGGCACAAGCAGTGAGATGTGATTAGTCCATGTGCTGTGAAGACAAAGAAACTCAGCAATTTAACTACCCATCCCTCAGATGGTAATAACCAAATGTCCACAATGGCCAGAATTACGCAATCAATCAGGTCCCTATTGAGGACCAGAAGATGGAGAATAAGTTACCATAGGATTTGGAGTTAAAATCTATGTAAAACAGTGGTTTTTAAACTGAGCCTCACCCTAGAAGATTCTACTTTTTTGTAAAGTGGAGGCAAAAAGCAGCTTTTGCCTCTAATTTGAGAATGATTATATGCCTGGATGGAACCTAAAAAAATTATCTGTCTGGTGCATGCAACACAGACTAATAAATGATTTATTCCTGGAGTAGAGTATTTCCTCTTTATAAATTATAATGGTGAATTGAAGCTATAGGGAGGAACAAATGGGTGTATTAAAATCACATGAAAACTAAGCCCAAAATCTTATCAGACACACCAGACTGATGGAAGAGGGCAACTCACTATCTGGATCTCATAAGAGGTGGACACCAGCACTGGGAAAACGAAGACTCCCACTAACCTGTTATCTGACACTCCACATGTGATCAAGGACTGACAAGGAGAGAACTTCCTACTATCCCTAGGACTTCAGCTCAATTTGCTCCCTGCAGTTGACTTGGTCTACCCAGTGCTATCTGTCAATCCTCTCATCTACCTGTTTTGTCCTCTGGTCATCTGTCTACCCAGTTCTGTGTGTTGACTGTGTCATGCCCTTTCATCTCTGCAGCTCCTCCCTCAATCTTGTGGCCCACAGTCATCTGATTCTATGGTTGAAGTTTTTCCTGGCAGCTGGTTCAGGTTTTTACCTTCTAAATTCAATCTATTTACATTTATAAAATCCCATTTCTGGAATCTCTAGAAATGCTACAGATTCCTTAGTGAGTGGAACTGGCCCTCAGCTCCACTCGGGTCTGTGTTCGCTTCAGCCAGAGGTTAGATACAGACCTGGAAAATGAAATAGTAGGGGGACAAAGACACACAGATGCCAAGTAGGATTATCAAGGCATCTATTTACTTGGAGATATTTTGAACATTTATAGGCAGGCAAGACTGAAACCGAAAATCTCCAGGCACAATGTATATGCATAAACAAGGCAGCAGACATGAGAGCCAAACTCTGGAAACTCAAAGTTCTCAAGCAAGTAGGCATGTTCGCAAGTCAGCAAGTCCTCAGGCAAGTAGGCGAGTCAGCAGCTAGGTGTAACTTGTCTTCAAAACTGCAGTATAGTGGGCCATTGTTTAGCCCCAGCAGGTGGCCTCCTCCAGGCTCAGGCTGTCAGCTCTGCTGCAGAGCTGGGGGTGGAGAAGCCAACACCTTAGCTCTTTCTATAATGGATATTCTGTAACATACATATGTACTATACATATATGTATAGTGTCACATTTATATATATGTATATATGTGTATGTATGTATGTATATGTATACATGTCATATTTATCATATGGCATCTGATTTGAGAGCTAATGTTGCTAATTTAGATAGCAATGAAGAACCTGTATTCCCAACCACATGACCATAGAAAGTAGGATAATTTGGCAAATTGTTGTCATTGAAATTGCCTAATGTTTTCCCATGTATGGACATCTATATCACCCCCTGCAAGTCTCTGGAAATACTGTAAAAG
>JADRCD010235279.1:716-25987 GCA_019843815.1 Montemys delectorum
TGCTCACCACCCACCCTCTCCTGCTTACTGGCCCTGGCATTCCCCTACACTGGGGCATAGAACTTCCAGAGGGCCAAGGGCCTCTCCTCCCAGTAATGACCGACTTGGCCATCCTCTGCTATACATATGATGCTGGAGCCATTAGTCCCACCATGTGTACTCTTTGGTTGATGGTTTAGTCCCTGGGAGCTCTGAGGGTACTAGTTAGTTCATATGTTGTTCGTCCTAAGGGGCTGCAAGCCCTTAAGCTCCTTGGGTCCTTTTTCCAGCTCCTTCATTGGGGACCCTGTACTCAGTCCAAAGGATGGCTGTGAACCTCTACTTCTGTATTAGTCAGATACTGTCAGAGCCTCTCAGGAGACAGCTATATCAGGCTCCTGTCAGTCAGCACTTGCTGGCATCCACAATAGTGTCTGTATTTGATGATTGAATATGGGAAGGATTCCCAGGTGGAAGAGTCTCTGAATTGTCCTTCCTTTAGTATCTGCTCCATAGTTAGTCTCTACAACTCCTTCCATGGGTATTTTGTTCCCTGTTTTATGAAGGAATGAAGTATCCACACTTTGGTCTTCCTTCTTCTTAAGTTTCTTGTGGTTTGTGGATTGTACTTTGTGTATTCTGATATTCTGGGCTAATATCCACTTATCAGTGAGTATATACCATGTGTGTTCTTTTGTGATTGGGTTACCTCACTCAGGATGATACTCTCCAGATTCTTCCATTTCCCCAAGAATTTCATAAATTCATTGTTTTTAATAGCTGAGTAGTACATCATTGTGTAGATGTACCACATTTTCTGTATCCATTCCTCTGTTGAGGGACATCTGAGTTGTTTCCAGTTTCTGGCTATATAAATAAGGCTGCTGTGAACATGGTGGAGCATGTGTCCTTATTACATGTTGAAGCATCTTCTGGGTATATGCTATCATGTCTTTTACTATTTTTATGACACATCTGTTTTAATTAGTATCAATTTCATGAGTATTCATAAGCATTTATTTACATAACATAAAAATCTTACTAGTGGCTATACTACTGAATAATAAGGGCCACCTCTCCCAGAATAGCCATTACCTTCTAATAGACCTTTAGATAGGGGTTGTATTCCATAAGCCCCTCCCTCATTGACAAAAGAATAGTGATGGGCTCCATCTTGTACAATTCTCCTATAGGTAACCATAATACTATGAATTTATTTCTGTAATATCCATGTCATTTTCAAAATGCAGCATTTAAGAGCACTTCTCAATACACTGTCTCATACATTCTTCCAGTGTTCTGTAATGTTCCCCAAGTCTTAGAGTAGGGAACACAGATATCCCCTTTAGTACTGAGCACTTAAGATTCACATATTCTTAGCACTTTTACAGTATATTAATCTCTGCCTTAGCTGGTGCCTATTTAAAAAGGAAACTTCTCCAATCAAGTCAAGAAACATTACTAACATTTGGACATATACCCTCACACACACACACTTATACATACACACACACACACACACACACACACACACACACACACATGTGTATGTAAGCTTCATTTCATGCCCATTTACCAGTGATCAATCATAAGCTCTTTATGTGAACTTATGACTTCCCTGTTATTGTCTGTTGACTGTACAAAGAATAAAGTCCTCTTTTGAGCAGACCTCAAATCTAATCAGAAATTGGTTAATTGTCAAACAGCTATGGCATAGCTCAACCAGTGGGCACAGGCTAATCATCTACCCATACACGTGGCAGGGATACATCGATTGCTTCTAAAAGGAAAACAGCGCTTTAGCATTCCCTGGAATGTTACTATTGTACCTCATGGTATACCACTGGCTCTGGCCATGGGTAGTATTCTTTACTATAGGCCTGTACAGCAACTTCCACTTGGTTGGAGGCTAGCCTACTGAAAGAAAGCTTCTAGATCCGTTCCAGCTTGATTTCTCTATGCCCACTATGTACTGCCGTCAACATCTTGTTCTGGTAAACAACCAAAAATATGCTCAATTTTTTAGAAGCTCTAATATATTAACTAAGGGACTTTCAGCCATTTACTTGACCTAGATTCTACTAATTTTTTTTCTGATTTTAAATCTGGATTATCAGTCTCAAGAGACGGCTCCATTGTTGAGAACACTGGTGACTATTGAAGAGGACAAGAATTTTATTCACAGCACCCAAACTGAGTGGTCTATGGCTACATATAACTTCAGCTTCTGAGTATCTGATGCCCCTTCTTGCCTCTGCAGGCTCCCATACACAAGTCATGAATAAGACTCTTGTTTCAAAAAAAAAAGCTAGGCATTTTGTTTTTAATATAATCCATGCCTAAAGCAAGTCTTTCCCCAGAATACTCCCATGTTAATCTCTTCACATCATAGTAACAAATCACTAAAAAGTAGAAACCATTAGTCATTGTTTTACAGGATGGAGAACATAAGCTCATTTAAAGCCAAGTTTAAACCTACTGGGGGCCTTTTCCCTGTGCCAGTGTCTTCTATTTCTCTGCATCCTAAAGCAGCAGTTCTCAACGTGTGGGGTATGATGCTTTTCTGGGTCAAACGACCCATTCACAGGGGTTGTTTATCACATATCCTGCATATCAGATATTTACATTATGATTCATAACAGGAGAAAAATTACAGTCATGAGTAGCACTGACAATTTTTATACTCGGAGTCACCACAGTTTAAGGAACTGTATTAAAGTTTCACAGAACTGCTGCCCTAAGGCATAAAGAAGTGATCTGAAGGCCTTGTTTATAACTGAACTATTATACTTTGGATACAGAACTGGGTATGTATTTCATTGATTCAGTGGTTACTTAGCATGCACAAGGGCTTAGATTCTGCTCTTCAGTAATTGAAAAAAAAAAAACAAAATAAAACTGAGACCCCCTGCTTGAAAGGTGATAGACACTTGTAAAGATGGAGTATAGTGGTGGTGGTGGAGGGGTCTTCAATGGATGTGGTAAGCCATTAAAAAGGGAATACTAGGCTCTCACCAACTTTTCTTTATTTCCAGGTCAGGAGGTGAGAGTATTTGCTCTACCTAATACTTATGCCCTCACACTGGAAAACAAAGCAAAATGAAATGGTTGATGGGCTCAAGAAAAGAATCTGCAAAACTGGGAACCAAAGTAATTCTTTGCATTATTGACTTTCTCAGGCAGTGATTAAACCCCACGATCAAGGCCACTTAAAGAAGGAAGAGTCTGAGGATTCAAAAGGAGAAGAGTCCATCAGGATGGACATGGCACCAAATGGCAGGCATGGCTAGTAGAGCAGAAATTAGGCGTTCACATCTTTACCACATACAGGAAGCAAAAAAAGCATGACTTTTTAATTTCAAAGTTATCACCCTGTGATTTACCTCCTCCAGTCAGGCTGTACCACCACAACCTAACCAAGTAAGAATACCAATATAGGACCAAACATTCCAAGACTATGGAGGAGTCTCTCTCTCTCTCTCTCTCTCTCTCTCTCTCTCTCTCTCTCTCTGTGTGTGTGTGTGTGTGTGTGTCTCCCTCTCTCTTTCTCTGTGTCTGTCTGTCTGTCTGTCTGTCTGTCTGTCTGTCTGTCTGTCCCTCTCTCTCTCTCTCTCTCTCTCTCTCTCTCTCTCTCTCAACCTTACTTAAACATTTTTTTATATTCCACATTGTATCCCCTTCCTGGTCCACCCTCTGACTGTTCCGCATCCCATACTTCTTCCCCCAGTTTCCATGAGGTTGTCCCCCCACCCCATCAGACCTCCCTACTCCCTGGGGCCTCCAGTCTTTTGAGGGTTAGATGCATCTTTTCTGACTGAACCAAGACCCAACAGTCCTCTGCTGTATATGTGTTGGAGGCCTCATATCAGCTAGTATATGCTGCCTGGTTGGTAGTCCAGTGTCTGAGAGGTCTTGGGCTTCAGGTTAATTGAGAGTGCTGGTCCTCCTACAGGATTGTCCTCCTCCTCAGCTTCTTCAAGCTTTTCCCTAATTAAACCACAGCTTCTGTCCATTGGTTGGGTGTACATATCTGCATCTAACTCTTTGTGAATCCATATCTGAAGAAAATTTTCATAAAAACTAAAGAAAGTATATCTATATAAGCATGGCTTTGCACTTTATTCCTATATATATCAATCTGCTTTTTTACCTAAGTATGTTAATTGGGATATGCAAATAAACAATTGTGTACATAAATGCATATTGAAAGTCCTTTCTTTTAACTTGAGAATTTCAATTCTAAAATGGCCAACTTATATAGACACTTTGTAAGGTGGAAGTAGACATACCAAGATGTATGAAAAATGTTCTTTATCAGGACCACCATGCTTTGTAAGGTTGCTAAAGATCATGTTTGGGTAAGTGCTTCTGATGTGGCTGGGGGATGGATCGATAATGTGGCTTGTGTTATATCCCAATATCAAGTAGGTGTCCATGTTGATGTCTGTGGGCCATGTGGCTGCCAGAGGCCATAATAAAGTGAGTGGCCTGACCCGCCACCTGATTTCATTTTGATGTTCATGGTACAGACTGCCTCCATGGGCTTTTTCTGACTTCATGATCCTATTGCAGCTAGGCCCTTGGTTTGTGGTCTCTGCTGTAGCCAGAAACCATGTGGAGGTCCATGATCCATGTTCCCATGGGCAGTAAGGAGCATGGAAGCTACTTTGGCAGTGATATTGATGGTTGCAGATGTGTAATTGAGAAAGACAGATATGGAAGATTTCTGTGACGACCCCTATTCCCCCACGCCAACATGCCTGCCAAAAAAATTAAAGCCATCAAAGAGAACTCCTTAAAATTGTGATAAGGACAACTGATAGCTTCTGGTAGGGATTCAGGTGGAGAAGGACTCAGTTGTTTTTCTAGGAATCTGGCCACTGGAAGTTTCACCATGCTTTAGTGGGTATATGGACAACATAAATTAAACTTTTTAAATTGTGTTTTGGGGGAAGGTCACAAGGGTAGAGGCAGACATGGAAGGACTTGGAAGTGTGATCAAGGTATTTGGTGTGAAATTCTCAACAAATCAATAAAACATATTGTTTTGAAAATTCAAAACAACAATAACAAGAACTAGAAAGATGAGGAAAATGTCCTTTGTCTCATGACAACCAAAACAATGCATAACCATAAAGTTTTGAAGTGTTCCTTAATGAATGGACCAATATAACTTAAGTTTAACACTTTATTGTTAGTTGTGATGTGGGGTGGGTAGCAAGTGGCCAACGAGTTGGATGATGTCTAAACTTTGCTTGCCATGCTTCTCTGACTTGTTAAAAGAAAGTGGCTACAGCCAATTATCAAGGAGAATATAGGTAGGTCCAACTTCGATCATCAAGCTGTGGGTCACAGGTAGGGACTGAATACTTTTAAAAGTACTTATCACTATTTAGTTCAAGGGACAGTGCTCATGTCTACTACCTCACGTGGGCTACGTTAGAAGTGACCCTTTCAGGGTCCCACAGAGGACATGCACAAGGATGCTCCTTAAAAATTATCTGTAGTAGGCCACTAAATGAATATCAATTTTCTGTTACTTCTGTTTGTTTTGTGTGTGTGTGTGTGTGTATGTGTGTGTGTAATTATATGTCATTGTGTTTTGCTTGTGGAGTGGGTCATATAAGTGTGGGTATAGGTACTTATTCTATATTATATCCAAAGTGTACTCTGGCTTTTTAACAAAATCAGTACTCAATGGCCCTTGACAAAGGCTAAGGTAAAGAAAGAAGAAATTGAGTTTCTGGGCAAGCATTGAGATAAAATGGGTAGGAAGGTCTGTTTTACAGGACCCCAAAAATTTCTGCAGACCAAGCAAATGTGTTGTTGTAATGTATATTAATTAACTCTATTAGTTCTTATTATGACCTGGCCATCCTCCCCACCCATAATAATAAGCAGAATCCTATGGGTAATTACTCCATAACTTCTATTTCTCACCTGAGTTCTCCAGGTTACATGCTGTTTGAGTCTTGCTGTCTATTTCTGCCCCATCAGTCTGTTGCCAAAGGCTACTTGCTCTGTTCCATCCTGTGTAATGGAAACTTTCTGTTCTTTGCACCATCTTCTTTCTCTTCTCTCCCTTTCCTTCTCCCTCTTACTTTCCCTCCCCTTCTCCTTCCCTCCTTCCCTCCCTCCTTCCTTCTTTCCCTCCCTCCCTCAGTCTCTCCTTCTGTCCCTCTTCCCTCTCTGTTGGTCCCTATCTGTGACCCCCTGCCTGGTAACCAAAGCTTCACCAACCTCTATTCTCCTTGATAATTGGCTGTAGCCACTCTTATTTAACCAGTAAGAGATTGGCAAGAAAAGTATGTATAACAACATTTAATGTACATGAGAATCTGCTCCTTGGGACTGGAACCAGATCATGGGGGCCAGCACTTAGCATTTGAATAAATAGCAGCACCAGACAAATCCCCAACACAAATGTGTCACAATTGTGTCAGGTTAGCATGTGTCACAACTGCATTGCCAAGGAAAACTTTTTTTCTATGATTAAGCAAAAGACATTTCATGTGTCTGCCTTAAGTCTTATGAACTGGGAAGAGCCAATAATTAAATAATTCATGTCTGTGAAAAGACCTCCCAGTGATTTTCATGGAAGATTCTTCAATCCCCCTCGCTTTTTCTCTTGTTCTTATACATTTTGATTCCTCATAATGAGTATATTTCTTTATATTGAAAATTACTTAAAACGAAACTTGAGATACAGTGGACTTATCTTTCAAAACACTAAAGAAATTTGATATTAACCTCAGAAACTGAAAGAGCTTCTGCTAGTGGCATGACCCATAAGAATTCACCTTTAATGTAATGAATGCTTATTTGTTTATTTACTAATTTTCTACTGTATACAAAAGGTCACTCACTGAATAATCTTAATTCTATATTATTATTTTAGTATATCAAAGGAAATTATTCTAAATCTTCAGGAAAATAGGAAATGAATGAATTTACCAATCTATTATAGCCATCCATTGATGGTATATCTATACAAAGTATCTGAACATCTTTTCTAATCCTTTAAAGCATTAATAATCAATTCATGTTTTGGATGTTCGAGGCATATTTGATTGAGAGAAAAAACTATTAGGTAACATAGAGTATATAATCCAAACTCTTATAAAGTATACACTTGTGTGAGAAATTTATATAATTAATTATGTCTTGTTGGTTTGCCAACATTTTAAAAAATAGGTAAAATACTTCATAATACATATTGAATAGCCATTGTAAATAAAATCCTGTTTAGGTATTACTAAACATGTGTTAGAGACATCTTTTGGATATCATGCATTATTCCATACATTTACTTGTCTACTCCACAATAATCAACTGAGATCTCCCAACTTTAGGGCATGTATACTAGCATTGCCTAGACAGAAGTAAGGACAATTTGAGTCCTGATTCTTTTGAGCCCCATCAAATCTAATTAATACACTCTCAATAACTCTTGATTGTACAATTTCAACTGAAATATTGATTTGGAAGATGTTTCCACGCAGACTTTCTGAGACTCCTAAGCATCTATTAGATCTACTTAACACATTTGGGAGTTTGTGGTTGATGCTTATTCACTAGTATTTTGCTGTTGTTTATTTTTATTTTTGTTTTGTTTAGTTTATGTTTTTCTTTTGTACACACTAATAAAAGTATCTCAAAGCCTAAAAATATGGATACCAGAATTAAAGTTGAGAAATTATGCTGTTTCAGAATTCTGAGACAAGACATCATCTAAGGCTTCTGAACTTGGCTAAGTGAGAGCTTGAAGACACTGAGAACAAGTCTGCTTTACTAAAGGAGGAGTTTTCTCCAGAGATTCCACCTCTGCTCCATTCTGGGCCCTAAGTCTAACTGCTGATCTATATGCAAACTAACAGGTTCTGGGATAGGGAGACTTTTTATAATCACTGGTGAGCCTACAATGCTCTGATAGTTTATTCCATCCTCGGGGACACACAGATGGCCTTGGTTATATTCTGTAGGACACTGAAAAGAACTCAAAACTAAGAACTAAGGGCATGACATTTGTAATGAGGGACAAGACAGGTAGAAGTTGGGAGGAAATGGGAAAGAATAAGAGGAACATAATGCAAAGCACACATTATGAAATTGTGATAAAAATTGTGATAGAAAAAAATATGAATACAGATTTTAAAACAAGATGAGAATATAAGAAAGTGGTTGGTTTATATGCTACAGAGCTGCCTTCATCCCCACTGCCAAACTACGCCCTAGACATTTGGTGGTTCTTTTAAAAGAGCAGATCTGGCTATTGAAGTAGTAATATGCATTAACCTTGAATGAAGGGTTTTCCATAAATTCTTTTAAACTAAAGAATCTTCTAAATGAACATTTTTTCCATCATACAATATATTCTGACAAATTTCCTATAATTTATACCATAGAAAATTTATAAAACAGTGAAATAGAAATAAAGCATTCATATAACATATACTCATCTATGAAAACTATTGAATAATAATACCTAAAATATTCTCTTATGCTTCTACAATTAAAATAAACAGTCTTGAAAATTCTCACATAATTATCATAGTGTTGTTCATAAATATATTTATTGTTTTAGTTTTAATTTTGCTATGTTAATTTATTTTCTAATGAAATTCTGTTTTGAAAATATACTCCTTGATAATAGGTATTCTTAGGGCCAAAACCACAGATCTCATAGTCATTTCTGAAGCTATTTTGAGTGACCAATTTCTATGAATTCAGGTTAAGATTACCTCAAATTTTATGTTCTAAATGTGGGAGGAGTTTCATGAAGATTTTATAGTTTTATATAACAACAACAATAAGAAATATAAATCAAGTCAGGTTACCTCAGAGAGAGGTAGGTGCCAATGGACATGAGAAGCTTTTGGACAGGTACAGGATACTTTCTGAGCTTTTGCGCTGGCAGAAATTAATGATGTGCTAGGTCAATCAATTCTAAAGGGTTTTTATCAATCAGTCACAAGATGTTAGTTCTGTCAGAAGGATGGGAAGAATTGGCTTTGTAGAGAGCTAGAACTAGCCAAAGAGAAGCTAACTAGCCTTTGAACTTGCAGGTTTCCTCTTTCCACAGTATTGAAATTCTATTCATTTAATCAGTCTCTGAAGAGACAGATTATTTTTCTGATCACAGACTCATAATGATATCTTATTCTACACAAGAGTTTTAATTTAGACTTAATGCCAGAAAGTCTTAACTTAAACAGCAGAATACTTTTAAAATACTAAGTAACTGTGAAAATCATTTTGGAAGTTTATTAAAAATAATAATTTATTCTAAATTGCTTTAATTTATACATATTCATCGTTAATTAGGGAAAGAGAGGTGAGATGGTAGGAACATTGTTTTTTGTAATGAAACATGACTTAGAAGATTCATGAAGTGAAATTCTTGTGTTTGGTTTGCACTCCATTGTGGCATGTTTAAATTCTTGAAAGTTTAGTACTATAAGGAATTACTCAGTTTGCAGATGGTAAAACTATTGTTTTGAGCTCCGTATTGTTTTAGATTTCATAAGACATTACTTCAAAATATATTGGGCATTACATTCATGTCATACATTCAAACCCATTATCTGCTGAATTTATCACCATTGGGCTTCAGGCCTCGTGTCCATTTCCCTTCCTGATCTTACTAGTTATCTAATTATATACTCCATTTCTTTTTATTTTATTTTACTCGTTAGTCGTTTTTACAGTCCAATCTTCATGACCTTCACAGTCTGCTTCCCCAACCACTCTCCATCTCATATCTCCCTGCCCCATCCAAGAAGATCTCCCTACCCCACCCCTCATACTCACCCCACCAGACCTCCCCACTCCCTGGGGCCTCAAGTCTCTTGAGGGTTAGGTGCATTTTCTCTGACTGAAGCTGGACCAGAGAGTCCTTTGCTATGTCTGTGTCGGGGGCCTCATATCAGAGACCTATGCTGCCTTGTTTGTGGCTCAGTGTCTGAGAGATTTTGGAGTTCCAGAGTAGTTGAGACTGCTCATCTTCCTATGGGGTCGCCCTCCTCCCCAGCTTCTTCCAGCCTTTCCCTAATTCAACCACAGGGGTTCCAGCTTCTGTCCATTGGTTGGGCTAATATCTGCATCTGAGTCTTTCAACTGCTTGTAGGGCCTCTCAGAGGGCAGCTGTACTAGGCTCCTGTCTACAAGTACACCACAGCATTCGTAACAGTGCAGAGCAGACAGGGTGGGGAAGGTGGGAACATGATTAGGTATTGGGGATGGGGGATAGGACTGAAGCCCTGAGGGCCAGCAGAAAAATGAAAACAGGCAACCTCAGGAAGTAAAGGTGGGAAGACCCTTCAGAATGTACTAAAGACATGGGAGGTAAGAGAATCTCAGGACTCAAAGGGCGGGACCTTGGATAAAGTGCTCTACGGTAGGGAGAGGGAACTTGTAGAGTCCACTTCCAAAGAAGGAAAAGGACATCAAGTGCCATACCACAGTCAAGAGCTCTGACCCAGCATTCTGTCCCTAAAGGAACTCCAGGGACAAAAATGGAGAAGAATATGAAAAGAGGTCCAGTGATAGGCCCAAATTGGGATCAGCTCAAGTGGAGGCCCTGAGGCCTGACATTAGTACTCATGCTGTGGTGCGCTTGAAGACGGGAGCCCATGTACTGAATTTCTTTCCCTTACTTTTGCTGGTGTTTGAAGCAGAAACTATCACCAACGTAAAGAGTAGCTCAAAAGTCCCATCTTATATCCTCAGTTGTTGGCTTCTCAGCTGATAGGAACATAGACATTTGTTGAGATCCATGGGAAACATCTTCCTTCTACTTAAATCTTCCAGTTTGAGTGAAATTAAAGAGCTATCAGGAAGGGAACAGCTTTGAAATTACACTTGTTTTATATTTCAATCTGACGTTCCCTACTGCATATGACTTGAGGAATGATGAGAGTTACCATCTATTTTCATTTCTTTCTATTCTATTCCTTTCATGACAAGTATACTAGACAACCATAGCAAATGCTTGCTGAAAACTGGGGTAACACTTCAGAGACATGAGAGAGAATTACAATCATGTTTTCTCCTTGTGATTTAAAATGTTGAATGAAGTCTGCTCCATACTTCTCAATACTAAGACCTAGTGAATCCTTTTTGCTGCTTAAGCAGTTTGAGATAGATGTTTGTTTATTTATGAATTTATTATCTAAATATAGAGACATAATACTATATGAACAGGCATCAGTGCAAATGAAATGTTTTACATAGCTAATGTAGTAAACATCAGAACAGTGACTCCAAAATACAAAGTGTTGTTAGCCCCCATTTTAGCTGACTGGATATATATTTTCAAGTAAAAGAGAATATACAAGTAAAGTCAAATAAATATTAAAATGGGTTATTGAGATTAGAGTTGTTTGAATGTCTTGCAGTGAATTCTAGTACAAATATTCATGCATATTTTCTCCATTGTGTGGTTAAAGCATTTAGCTCAAGTAGGTGTACAGTTTTGCCAGCTATGAAAGCCAATCTAGCAATCCCATAGGGCTATTCTGTTCCTTTTACTATGTTGGACAGAGAATGGAGCTTGATGACAGAATAAGTTGTTCCTGAGGTCAATAGCTGAAGTCTTCTTAAACATGGTAATGATCACTCAAGAATACCACAATCTTTGCCTTTGCACAACCAACCACACACCAACATCAGCATTATTTCAGGAGGCAGGAAGTCTTATTTGTTGATCAGTGTTTTATGTGGACTCTTTCTTCTTGCTGAGTAGTCTTTAGTTTCCAGTTTACTGGTACTCTGCAGGGAGCAGCAGCAAGCTACCAATTCAAGGGCAGAGGGTTCCTTTCTATCAGACAGATGCTCTTAAATTAAGGCTGCTTTCTGATATTCTTGGCACATTTCTTGCAAGCAGGAGCAGGGAGAAGGCTTGAAGGACAAAGATGTATTTTTCTTGCTGGTTGGATTAGTTTTCATCTAAAACCCATCAAAAGCAAAGCCATCTATTATTGTCTGCTCATTTTGAGTTTTGTCTGAGGGAGTATAAAAACACACCCCAAGATCCAACACATTTCTGCCTGGCAGTACGGATGTTTATTCCAAAGCTGTGAGATGGCAGAGTCTCCAAAGCACTGCCTGACCTGTGCTTCTTTTGGGTTCTGGTCGATGCTGGACCTTTCCAGATGTGAAGTAACTAGTTCTCCAAGAGAGTACACTGGAATTCTGAAGCTTGTATATGCTTTTATTTGGGAATTGTCCAAATTAGGATTTAATGTATTGATTCAAAGTTTTTGCATTTTTTTCCTTTCTGTGTCTGTGTGTGAATACTTATGTGTAATGTGGGTGTGTGTGTTGAACAGGAGGCATGCAGAGGTCTGAGAATAACATTGAAAATGAGTATGAACTCTTTACTACCATGTTTGAGATTGGGTCTCTTTTTTATTATTTTATATGGCTTTGATTATTATTGGGGATTATCCCCAATACACTCCTCTAACTGAAGGCTTGGCTGACTTTCTCCTTAGCAGTGTACCTACCCCCAGGTACTTGAAATTTCTCCTGGCCATGTGTCCATGGTTCCTCTCCCCCATCGGGATTTCTTTCTCCCTCACATTCCTCCCCTTCCCCTTCTTCTTTCCTTCTCCAACCAGGATACTCCATATGTACCTATCCCTAATCATTCCAATAATTGGCAGTAGCCACTGTTATTTAACTGATCATTTTAAATCAAGGAACAAGGTTTACACAACCAAAACTAGTAAACATAAGAAGTCACCCATAGACTTATACCTTCATATATAGAATTTAGCATTACAATACAAAGCAATAGCCAAAACTTCAACAAAGAGGAACCAGGGAAAAACAGCCTTTTCTCTCTCTTTGGGTGGCAGATCTGCCTTTGTATAGCAATTGAGATCCATGTGGAAGTTCTCCTTCAAAATGGTTACTAGAAATCAGTTTCAGGGCTTAGGTCTGTGAACTGGAACAAGTTAAGAATGATTCCCAGCTGTTAAGGACCAGCATGAAAGTCAAGCTACACATCTGCTACATATGAGTGTGGAGGCTCATGTCTGACTTGCATATGCTCTTTCATTGGTGGTTCAGTCTATGAGAGCCCCAAGGGTCTAGGGTAGTTTATTCTGTTGGTCTTCCTGTGAAGTTCTTATCTTCTTTGGAATCTATAATCCTTCCTCTTATTTTTCTATAAGAGCCCCAAGTTCTATCCACTGTGTGGCTGCTGTTCACTGATGCATAAGCTAGGGGAGAATATCTGTTTCCACCTCATGCCTCATCACAGGGCCACTGGGGTTGCAAAGAACTTCTGCTAAGTCTGGAGATCTAATCTCAGGTCCTCACACTTGTATGGCAATTTTTTTCAAACCACTGAGCCATCTACTCAAAATGGATTTACATTTTCAATACATTTTTATTTCAAACAGAATGCATGGAATTTACCTATACTATAGAGAAAAGATATATATATTTGGATAAGCAGAGAAATACATAGAAAATCATAATTCATGGGACACTGGAGGTTTTTGCATAGATCATTGAGTTGCCTGGCCCTTTCTTGGTGGAAGAAACTGGAGAGGGCATTAAGGAAGTCTCCTGTTATAGATAACCTATATACAGCACAGTCATTTACCAGGGTTTCTGTAACATTAAATAGAATGGTATGACTTGAAAAAACAGAAATTCATTGCCATATAGTTCTAATGAACGGAGTCTGAAATCAAGGTGTAAAGAGATCAAGCTACTTCCTAAGGATATAATATGGACATATTACATATAAAGATATATGTAAGGTTTTAATGCTTGGAACCATCTTGCTATATTTTCATTCTAGCCTCCATTTCCCTCTTCACATATTATTCTTTTCTATTTCATTCTTGTATGCAGGTACTAATTTCTCCTTTTATGGAGTAGATATGATTTATTAAATGCATGCAGTGTTGTTTCAGCATAGCTTGCATTTACAAATGCATTATTTCCAAATAATGTTACATAAAAAATGTTCCAAGAACATATTGGTTTGGGGGCTAGGATAGATTTTGCAATAGATATTGATAAATGTGCTGCCTCATGGTAAGTAAGGAAGTACTAGATATGCACACAGGATATCAATTCCTCTTCCAACTTCTGTCTCTTCCAGTCATTGGGAAAATGATTAACTCATTCCCACAACTCCACCTATGCCTCATTAAAAGTAAAGGGCAGGGGATGCAGTGCCATTGGTAGAATTAATGGCTAGCATTCAACAAGTTCTGAGTTTAATCCCCAACACATAATAAAACAGACATAATTGTATATGTTTGTGTAGTGGCTATTCCTGGTTGTCAACTTGACTACGTCTGAAATGAATTACAATCCAGAATTAGAAGGCTCACCTGTGGCCCTAATCTGGAGGATGAGAGATACAAGTTTCTGACCTGAATCTTGGCATGGAGACCTTGAGGAATAGTGGCTACAAATCCCATAGGATTAACATAGAAAGCTCTATGAGTTCAAGGTCATATGGGGTTAAAGGTGTGGTGGCACACACCTTTAACCTGGGCCACACTTTTTGCTGGAGACCTATATAAGGACATTGGAAGAAGGAAGGCTCTGCTCTGCTTCGCCTCCTTGCCTTGTGGGACTGAGCAATTGCTGGATCCTTGGACTTCCATTCACAGCTGCTGCCGTGACTGTTGTTGGGAGTTGATTGTTGGGAGTTGGACTACAAACTGTAAGTCATCAATAAATCCCTTTACTACATAGAGACTACCATAAGTTCTGTGACTCTAGAGAACCCTAACTAAGACAGTTTGTAATCACAGCACTTGGGAGATATAGGCAGGAGAACTGGATTTTCAACTACCAAGAGTTTAAGGCTAGCCTTTGTGATATGATACTTTTTCTCAAAAATATATTAGACTTAGTAATATATCAAGGTTCTTTATAGACCTCAAATACAGACAGAAGAGTATCTTACCAGTTCTTAACCTACTACATTCTTAACATCTCTTACTATTTTATAGCACTTGAGTGTGCCCTTTTCATGCTTCTACAGCAACTGAGTCATGTGGATATCAAAGCTTCTAAAGTAGTAAATTTCTAAATTGTAGAGGACCCAGCCATACCACTCCTGGGCATATACCCACAAGATGCTCCATCATGTAATAAGGACACATGCTCCACCATGTTCATAGCAGCCTTATTTATAATAGCCAGAAACTGGAAACAACCCAGATGTCCCTCAACAGAGGAATGGATACAGAAAGTGTGGTACATCTACACAATGGAGTACTACTCAGCTATTAAAAACAATGAATTTATGAAATTCTTAGGGAAATGGATGGATCTGGAGAGTATCATCCTGAGTGAGGTAACCCAATCACAAAAGATCACACATGGTATGCATTCTCTGATAAGTGGTTATTAGCCCAGAAGTTTGGAATATAGGAAGAATGACCCACAAACCACAAGAAACTTAAGAAGAAGGAAGAACAAAAGGTGGACATTTCATTCCTTCTTAAAAAGGGGAACCAAACACACACAGAAGGAGTGGCAGAGATTAACTATGGAGCAGGGACTGAAGGAAGGACAAGCATATAGCTATCTCCTGAGAGGCTCTGACAATACCTGACTAATACAGATGTAGAGGCTCACAACCATTCATTGAACCGAGTACACTGTCCCAATGAAGGAGTTAGAGAAAGGTTCTATGGAGCTGAAGGGTTTGCAGCCCCTTAGGATGAACAACAATTACTAACTAGTACCCTCAGAGCTCCCAGGGACCCAACCACCAATCAAGGACTATACAGGGTGGGACTGAATGTTCTGGCAGCATGTGTATAGTAGAGGATTGCAAATTCGATCATCAATAGGAGGAAAGGACCTTGGCCTTGTGAAGGTTTTGTGCCCCAGTGTATGGGAATGCCAGGGCCAATAAGTGGGAGAGGGTGGGGTGGCAGGCATGGGGAGGGGGGAGGCAAAAGGAGTTTGTTCTTGTTGTTTTTGTTTGTTTGTTTGTTTTTTGGAGGGGAACCTGGGAAAGGGAAAATTTACATGTAAATAAAGAAAATATCTAATAAAAAAAAAGAAAATTTTCTTTTGTAAAAGAAATACTAGGTTCATTCTAGTTGACTGATGTTCACTTGGATTTTGAATTAGTCTTATTGCCTCTCATTTTGTAAATGGGAAACACATTCTAGATTACTTGAATTCAGAGAATGCACCTTGTTCCCCCCTGCTTCTCATTGTGTTATGTCTAT
Source organism: Montemys delectorum (assembly GCA_019843815.1). NCBI lineage: Eukaryota > Metazoa > Chordata > Mammalia > Rodentia > Muridae > Montemys > Montemys delectorum. The sequence goes on from JADRCD010235279.1 coordinate 16,919, forward strand.
CAGCTGTCTCCCTCTATCCATATTAAACCACTGAGGTTAGTATTCTGACTGCTCAGGTAAAGAGAATATCTAATCTAAACAGTCAACTCTCGTTACACTTTTTTTTTTTTTATTTTGACAAGTGTGGTTCAGCTTTTTTATTTATGAAAATGCCTCCCAGTAACCAGTAAATGTGCTCCAGTTGTATTCTTTTAAAATTGCAGCGTCTAGGAAAAACAAACCAATGCAATTGCCTGAAAATAATCTGGTCTTCGTGCTGGTAAGGAAAAGAAATGTGGTTTGTATAGATATGCAAAATTACACTGTATATTTAAATTAGTCATGCAAATAGCCTTCTACCATATTCCTGAGAGAAATTAAATAATTACAAATGGAGATAAATGCTGAAGAGAAAGTAGAAAAATTACTAGAATGAGAGGTATGGAAGGGTGGGATAAGATATTTAGAACAGGTGGTCACAAAGGGGACAATAAAGAAAATGCATGAAAAGATGGAGGATTCAGCTATGTCCAAGTAGTGTGTGTGCGTGTGTGTGTGGGGGGTATCTGTATAAAGAACTTTTATCAATGGGAACATTTTGTATCATAAAAAGTCCTGATTCAATGATTAAATGATTGGGTTGAGTGACAAATCTGTACATATTAGTGCTTTAGCCACTAATTATATACATGCAACAAAAAAGTTTTACAAAATTTCAGGCCAAGATTGCATAATTTACGTCATTCAGTAAGTAAGGTTTTCTTCTATGTTCTGGCGAGCCACTGAAAGAATCTTAGATAGTATGCTTTGATTTGAAATTTTCACATTGGTCTTTCTCTGTTAAAAGGATAGTAGAATGAACTAGATCAGGGAAGCTAAATGGATCACCATTGAAACAGGTAAATTGAAAGATGAATTCAAAATAAAAAGTGTCACAATTGCTTAGAATTTCTCTACAGTTTTCTCTAAAATGTACATTCAAGAAGGTTAGTAGATGGAATGTTGTTATAAAGATTGTGTGTAAAAAAAAAAAAAAAAAAAAAAAAAAAACAAAAAACCCTTAAACTTGTAATCCTCAGACTAGTCACTGAGATTTCACAAAAATATTTAGATTATCTTCACTAATTCAGCGCATAAAACTTCCTGTTAATAGTTCAATATGTCGCCGGGCAGTGGTGGCGCACGCCTTTAATCCCACTACTTGGGAGGCAGAGGCAGGCAGATTTCTGAGTTCGAGGCCAGCCTGATCTACAGAGTGAGTTCCAGGACAGCCAGGGCTACACAGAGAAACCCTGTCTCAAAAAACCAAAAAAAAAAAAAAAGTATGTCACTTTTAAATTAAACCAAAAATATAATTATCAAATACCTTAGCCTGGTCTCAAACAAAGAAGAACTTTTACAAAAATGAGTGACAATCTGTGTGGATGGAACAGGACACATTCTTAGAACACTAGTGAGTTATATTAGAAAATGAAACTTTAAGAGAGAAAATAAAAGTCCTTGCCAATTAAAAACCAGATAGAAAAATTCAATAGAAAATTATGAAAGGCAATAGAATTTAAGAAAAGCTATAAAGATATGAGAGAAAGAATACAAAAATTAAAATAACTAGAAAATTTAGGATGGTCTTATCAAACAAAAGGATCATATTTGAGATATAGCTTTACAAATTAATGTCAAGAAATGAAGAACAAAATCAGTGTTGCCACATACTTAATGAAAACTTTCCAAACCAATAGTCTTTCATTGATGTTTCAAGTTCAGAAATGTTTTCAACTCAGTAACTATTTCCTGCGATGTTTGTGGGAGTCAGTATGGATGTCTTCAGATTTAAGGACATCGCTTTGAAAAATCAAACCTGGCCAGAGAACACCAGGGACTATCTACTTAATGCCATTATGAAAAAAAAAAGCCATTTCAAATCTAGCACCAGCATAGGTCATAGAAGTTATGGATATAGATCATAGAATATAAGATAGAGCCCATGGACCACAGAATGTATGGAGTGAGTGGATGCTCATGTAAATGTCAGAGAGAAGAAATATATAAGTATACAAACAATATGGGCACATAGAAGAATCAAATGCTTGAGAGCAGCACAGGAAGTTAGTAGATGGTAAAGTAGCCCATCACAATTATGAACCCAAATTCATCTATAAAGATTCTTTTTAATAACGACTCCATCACACGTATCCTTTCACAGAATACTACAGAAGAATCTGCTCTGCTAAGAAAAAGGAGGATCTAAGAAGGTAGAAATCTGACACTGAGAATTCTAAGGATCTCATCTGAAAGAAAAAAAAAGGAAGAAAGTTTCCAGTGATATGTAAAAATATACAACAATGTCTATTCAGTAGCCATATAAAAAAGGAACACGAGAGGAATGTCACCAGGAGGAAAAAAATGTTTTCTAACTAAAGAGAAGAATTTTTCTTATCATAGACAGAATGTGCTCAAAGTGGGTAAAAAAGAAAATAAAAGTTGACCGAATAAAGGAAAGATATACTTACTATTTCAGTCATGAATGTTTATTTCTGATACAATAATGCAATAATACAACTTGTATGGTTAGATCAGGATTGATCAAGAGGGTAGGAAAATCAAAGAAGGAAAAGATCATCTTCAACAGAAGCAGATTTTACTAGAGTTTGAAGGACTGTAGTCTCTGGTAAGATAGTAACTGTGCACCAAGGCACAAGAGCTTTGGGGATTTTATAGAGCCGAAAGAGGACATTAGAAGTGGAAGATTATCTTTATACATTGGCTCCCCTAAAGTCTTAAAGCTGTGAATATTAGCAGAGGTTGGTACCTTTGCCTTCATATCAGGAGCTTCCTGGCTCCTCATTACCTGCAGATGTTTTCAGCTTACTAATTTTCCTATCATGAGATGATCTTATATCTGGCTTCTGGCAAATTACGTGTTTAATCCTGATCCTTCTCTGTAACTACATCTTTGGTTCTCTGATTTCTTAGCTTACTCGTGATTCATAGGCTTTCTGGCATATTTCAACTTTGTGATTATTTTGATTCATTTCTCAAGCAATTGACCATTTTTACTGTTTCCCAAATCTACTGCTGCTGCTAGGAGAGATCTACGGGCTACCCTATATGCCTTTAATACAGTCTTGGGTTGACTGTTTTCAGTCTAATTTTAACACAACCTGTGTTTAAAAAGTAGCCATAAGCAAATCTGTCTGCAGAATAGGTTTAGGATTGCAAAAGTTGCTTTAGAAAAGTATGTGTGTAAGAAGTTCCCAAGATAACATTTATAAAATCAGCTCTACATTCGTAAAGAGCATCCATGTGCAGTTTTACATGTGGATGTATTAGAGATGAGTTATTTTAAAATCACTAAGAACAATTATGAAAGAACCAGAAATTATGAGAGACCAAGCTGTGTTAAGTGAAATGTAGGATCAATGTAGATTTAAAGAAACCAAGCTAATGATCAGTGAGTTTCAATTGAGTAGCTTGAACTACATATAAAGAATCTGTATAAGAAAGTAAATTATGGGCTCCAAGAATAGTTTCAGGTAAAAATATTTGGAACTTTATACCAAGCCATCCCAGAAGACAGCTAGAAGAACACATCATGAAGAAATGCACAGGGAGAACATGAATTGCTGCATTGACAAAATTTTTAAATTAAAATCATCTTTACTTCCTTTTCCATTTGATAAGGAAAAATGGATCAGATGAAGATTTGAATGATTTAATTTTAAACCTACATAATTAGTTGCTAAGTGAGAAGACTGGAAGCTTAAAATGTGAGGATCCATGAATGGAGGCTGGAATGACCACAAATGACAGTGAGTGGGAAATTCTGCAAAGAACACCTAGGATTGAAAGGAACTGTAATTAATGTGAGATGAAGAATAATTATAGCAATTTTATATATTCGGTAAAAAGATTGATTTGCATCACACTGGAGTCACAACTATATGAGAATTTTGTTTCGAAATATCAAAGTATTGATAATTGAGACATGACAATGTTATTGTCATAGTTACTGTTATCATTGCTGTGAGCAAACAACATGGCCAAAGCGACTTTTTACATATGTTTGTTAGATCTATTGGTCAGTCTATTTTTAATGTGATTAATGGAGAAGAAATCAGCATAGCCATCCCAAAAGTACTTCATTAAAGATGGAGACCAGGTGGGCTGAGATGCTAAGGAATTAAAAGTAATTATTTTTATGCAAATGACTAGGTTTGATTCACAGCATCTATATGGTGGTTCACAAACCTCTGGAACTCCAGGTGAGCAGATCCACTATTCACATCTGGACTCAGCAGGTGCTAGTCACCTATGTGGTGCAAAGACACATGCAGAACCCTTGTCATCCAGTCACATTTTAAGGCAATTAATTGATTCTGTTTAATTGTTTTGACCTTCTGATTGTTTTATCATTCTTTTCTATCATTGGCTCTACCCTCTTTCTCTTCCATTTTATCTTTACTTGTGAACCACTTTATCTATCTACCATAACTATCTATCATATCTGTCATCATGATCTTTGTTTCTCTCTATATAAATATTTCCAAATTATAAAATTATATAGTACATATTAACTTTATTTAAAACTCAATGTGAAGAATAGAATAAGTATAATACATAATGAGAATATACTAATAAATGACAATGAAGAATGCAGTTCTCTGGATTCCATGAGGCCTCTGCCTTTATATGATTCATAATTTGATATCAATTTCTCAACATGAAGCAATTTATTCTTTCCTCATGAAGGGGATGGTTTTCCACAAGTGAATTTTGTTTTACAGAGTACATCTATCCTACCTTTCTGAGAAGAATTACTAGTATTATTTTTTTTAGTTCTGTTCTCCCCTGTGGGATCTTGTTCCATAAGAGGAACAGCAGACGTGATGGGAAGTAATAGCAGGCTTTTTACAGGCTGTAATTGATGAAAGAATGAAATGCATTAACTAATTGAGAACAGAAAATTGGAGCCCAGGATTCCATTAGAAATCTCTTTTACTTCCTAGATCTTTATAAAAATTTCCAAAATACTTTTGTTTGCCCTCACATGCTGATTCCATCAGTTCTTATTAACTCTCCATTTATTTTGGAACAATGCATTTGCCCATAAGAATCAAGCAGAATTTTTTTTTTAGTTATGTTGCTAAGAAAAAAGAAGGGAATGAATTCTTAATTAAGTAATCATCCATCACCTTATGCTTCTAAGTATCTTCCATTAACTACTTATAATTCAGGGCAGGGTAGAAGATAGCACAGATTTCAGTGTGAATGCCTTTTACTGGAGTCAAATACTCCTTCTGAAGAAAACTCTGTGCCAGAGTCATTACGATTAAAAAGCATCAAGAATATTATTATAAACCATCATATTATGCAAAATATTTTGTAGGATTTATTGTATTCCTTTCTCATGATTGAGTTTGTAAGATGGATGACTTTCATTCATTATGTAGGTTGGAAAATGATGAGAGATTCAAAATAGTCTAAGTTTATACTAAATAATATGCTTTCACAGCAAAGGTATCTTCACTACAGGGAAATGTTGTGTAGTTCTTACATTTCAAAATGATGTCCATGATACCGATTGTATTTTTTTTCTTCAAGGGGACAATCAGACAGAAGAGAGGAGAGAGAGATAGAGACAAAGAAAGCACTTAATTTTCTATTGTGTATCTCAGATTTGCTTTGAAGTCACTTTTTGCCCACTCAGTAAATTTGATTTTTCTGAAAATCAAATAGTGTACTGATCTTTTCTTACACTGATTAGAGTGTTCTTAACATATTGATATTTAAGCAATTCAGATCCATAGATGTATAAACCAAGACTTGAAATCACCGGTATGTATCACCAAACATGATTGTCATACTGATTTGGAATTACAAGATCTTTCAGATCCTCTTCCTAGAATATGGGTTTGATTTCTAGGTTACCATTTGAATGTACTTTGTCTGTGAAAAAGTGACCAATTCAGTAATGTCTAACTAGAACTTTAATGCTAGCTGAAATTGGATATGAAGAGATCTTTACCACATTTAGTGTCAAATCTAAATAAGTGAAGAATACAAAGAGAGGAAGTAAGTATAATTAGAACTCTTCTCTGAAACTACAAAAATGTGTTTATTTTATGTACAAAACTTATGTTTTCTGAAATAGAATTTCTTCAGAAAGCATTGAATTATGTACTAAGAAGATTATCAATTATTCTCTTAAAATACATTCATCTTTTCATGGAAAGCATGAAATACTCTTCTCACATCTTGTGGAAATGACCACTTCCTTGTTTATTTGTTGAGGTTAGCATTTATTACAAAAGCAAGTGTACTTAGTATCTTTTCTATAAATACTGACATTCAGTTAAAAATATTACTTAAACCTGACACGTAAAAAGACAACATTCAGCATTCTTAAAGCTACCTTAAATGAATGAACCATAGTTGTGTATAGAGTAAATTATCCAAAATAATTTTCTTACTCAAATTTATCAGACTAAAATTTTAATTCATTTGTTATTTAAAATATAATAACAATAGCTCTTGTCTTTACTTCTGATTTTCTCCATATGGACAAACTGCTGCCTCAGGATCCTACCACCACTAATTGAGGTTTCCTTCTTTGCCTGCCTCACTGTGATGGTTGCTCCCTACTAGCATTGTGAACAAAAACAAATGTTTCTTCTCTTAAGCTGCTTTTCACCTTGACGAAAAAAATCAAATAGTGTACTGATCTTTTCTTATACCGATTAGAGTGTTCTTAACATATTGATGTGTAAGCAATTCAGATCCACAGATGTATAAACTCTGTCAGTAAGGATAGAGAAAAAAGAAGAAATCAGAAAATGCTTGTCAAGAGTTGCCAACATTTGAATGAACAGGGTAAAAAAAAAAAGGTAAAAAAAAATACACAGTAAGAACATGAAACTTCCTAAAATATTGTGGATATCATGTTTCCACAAGTCTAAGAACTGAACTAAACCATAGAGCTGAAACTATTGCTAAAAGGAGTCAACCCACATGGTTGCTGACACAGTCCTTGCAACCAATAGGGCCTTAAAGTAATACAATTTTTATATTTGTTTTCCAGTTTTTTGTCTTTAATTAATCCCTTGCTATACTGTTTCATCTCTTTAAAAATGTAATATTAGGAATGAAAATAAAGTTCAGAATTCTACTTCTGTACTTCAAATGCAATGGTAGCTAATTACCTAAGCTAATGTAAATCTGGATCCCGTCCATGTTCAGTAGTTGTATAGTAAAGTGCCTACCTATAGCCCTTGGAGCAAGACCCTTTCAAAGAGTATTGATTATTTTTTTTAAATAGAGAAAGTTAAGGCTAGACATCATGTATAGCACCCTTATTCTCCATCTTTTACCTGCTTCTCAGAGCAGTTCATGTCTCCTCTCTAAAATACTTATAGAGTATTTTTTTTTTTTATTTTGCATTCTCTTGTTGCTGGTGACTATTTGGTCTGTAGTAAGCAGAGAATACTGTTAAAGTATTCAGTTCATTTCGTGACCTCATCTAAGAGAATGGTGGAGAATGCAAGACCAATTCACTTTAATAACAGTAGCAGCAGCAGGAATCACAACAACAAGAACAACACCAAAAACGTTAATGAAAGGCATGTTTAATTGCCAGGTTGGTCTTTACCTCTAGGTACTCCTTTTCACTTCTTCCTTATGCAAATCCAAAAGCTAGATACTTGCATGCTTGTACATTGACTTTCCTTTATTTTTCTGAAAGAATTTACTTTTCTAAAAGTTGGTAACTCAATTATGTACGACAAATACTAAGAACTAATTTTGTACAGTTGAATATCATACATTTCTTTGAGAACAATGTAATATCGATAAGTTCATGAGAAAAAATTATGATTTGGGGGCCAACAAAATGGCTCAGCGGGTAAGAGCACTGACTGCTCTTCTGTAGGTCCTGAGTTCAAATCCCAGCAACCACATGGTGGCTCACAACCACCTGCAACAAGACCCGATGCCCTCTTCTGGTGTGTCGGAAGTCAGCTACAGTGTATTTATGTATAATAGTAAATAAATCTTTGGGCCTGAGTGAGTGGGGCCAACTGGCATGAGTGGGGTTAAGCAGAGCGAATAGAAATCCTGAAAAAATAATGCCCAACAAGTACATGAAGGCTCACTACCATCTGTATAGCAACAGTGGAGTCACACACATAAAATAAATAAATAAATCTCTTTAAAAAGTTATGACTGCAGGGCAAGACAGACAATATAGTGCTGAAGGAGGCCTTTTCTCTTTCGTAGTACCCAAGTTGAGTTTATAGCACTTTGCAGGGTTGTTCATAACTCCAGCACCATGGGATCTGATGTTCTTTTTAGGCCTCAGTGAATACCTGAAAACATATGGCATATACTCATTCAGACACGTACATATACACATAGATTTTAAAAAGTAAAACAACTTATGTTCCTTGTGAAATAATACTGAGTTTCTTGTGTCCATTTTTCAGTAGTGCTTCTCTGATCACACTTTAGCACTCGGTCCTTACCCCATTTCTAGGTGTTCCTCTCCCTTCTGCTTCCTTTATGCCTCCTCCTCTGCTCACTCTCCTCTCTGACCCTGTTTGTCTCCAAAAAGTTAAAAATTTTCCAATGGATTTAAGTCAGATTTTAATACCCTGTCTTCTGTTTTCATCAGTGTATACAATCTCTCTGTGGTAACTTCCTTAGAGTTCACAGTGTAGCATCTTAATTTTGAGATGCTCCACCTGTGTTCCTTGAGACATTCCTCTTTATGATCCTATCAGCATATGAGGGTCTAATACTCCATAGTACTACACACATAACAAATAAACTTCATGATAAGCAGTGATAATAATCAAAACACTAAGAATTATGTTATTTTCCCTTACAATGGTGTTTGTTATTTCATTAACTGTTCCTATCAGTTGAACTGTGTAATTGATCTTCTGATAAATTCCTCTTATTTGATACTCCTGGTATCAAAAAAAACTCACCAAAAGAAGATATCCCAGACATTTTTAATATTTAATTAATTAGTTTTTTGTTTTTTATATTATTATTATTATTATTATTATTATTATTATTATTATTATTATTATT
>JADRCD010235279.1:32512-45386 GCA_019843815.1 Montemys delectorum
ATACCACTCCTGGGCATATACCCAGAAGATGCTCCAACATGTAATAAGGACACATGCTCCACCATGTTCATAGCAGCCTTATTTATAATAGCCAGAAACTGGAAACAACCCAGATGTCCCTCAACAGAGGAATGGATACAGAAACTGTGGTACATCTACACAATGGAGTACTACTCAGCTATTAAAAGCAATGAATTTATGAAATTCTTAGGCAAATGGATGGATCTGGAGAATATCATCCTGAGTGAGGTAACCCAATCACAAAAGAACACACATGGTATGCACTCTCTGATAAGTGGTTATTAGCCCAGAAGTTCAGAATACAGGAAGAACAACCCATAATCCACAAGAAACTTAAGGAGGTAATATTTACTCTTAAACCATATCGCATAACTTAAATCAAACCAAATAAGCTATTTAAGGTAGATAATATGTTATTTATAATACAATAGCTTAAATATATTATATCTCTGTCTAAATTTATTTAGTTTATTATCTGTATATTCTGATGTTAACAGGCATTATATGACTCAAAATATAGAAATAGGGGTGTTATATGATATAGGACACCTTACAATTTTTAAATGAGAGATGATTCTTGTGTCAAAATCTTACAGACATATGGCTGTCATTTATATCATTATTTTGGAGAAGTCAGAGACATTTAGATTCATAATGTTACAAAGAAGCTAGTTTGAACCAATTTTGATGATGATCGTGGCAGTCTTTATGTCCTTAGTTATAATGTTTGCAAGTTGTATCCTCAGTGCTCCTAAGTATAAGTTAACCAAAAAACATTGTGAAGCAGCCTATGAACTATAATTTTAGGAGTCAAGAGATAAATTCTCCAAACCAGATGATGGAAGAAAAAAAAATTGTCTCCACTGCAGGGCCTTACTTACCCAGGTATCAGCCAGACAGAACAGTGCTTGATTTAGATCAGATTGACTTGCACACTGACTGTTGAGAATAGCAATGTAACCAGGAATTGTCAAGCAGTGTTCACTGCAGTAGAGAGAGGATAATTCACATACATATTTTTCATCTGTCTCCTTTGCCTCCACAGAGAATTTTATTCTTCATTTTCACAGAGAAGAATAATATGTTAAAGAATTTATGGCTAGAAATTATTTACCTCTTCTTAGAAAAAATGAGATTCTCTAGAGAAAAGAATATAACATACTAATATTAGATAAAGAGACATGGCTAATGGGATAAATAATGGCAGCCCTGTGATTTGAAAGGGGGTAAGTCATTAGTTCATATATTACATACAATACGTTACTGTACAGTTACCAGAGAAGAATTCACACACACACATACACACACAAATACAGTTTGGCAACTGAGTGGCCAAATCCAAGAAAGAAGTATTGCTATGTCTAAGACTCATTATGCTATTATTGTTAGCACATCTATTCTCACTAACACTCAGCTTCACTTACAGATATAAACACAATAACTCACACACATACACATACACACACACACATCTTTTGAAGTTCTCATGAATACATACATATACTGACAAGCTGCTATTCTCCAGGTGCATCCAATTTTTCTTTTTCTTTTTCTTTCTTTCTTCTTTTGTTATTTCTAAAAATTTAAAAGATAGAATGAGATAACGTGGTCTCCATTCCATACACTACATGGGGATACTTTTGTGGGCCACAGACATAACAGCATCTTCTGTTACAATGATTCAACTCTCTGGAGACATAATATAGTGTATCTGAACACATCTCTCAGTTCTCCAAAGGCCTGGCTGAATTTTGAAATAACCTTGTCCTGTAAACACCTACTTATTACCAATTGTTCACAATAGCAGCAAAGAAATTGCAGTGCTTTAACCAAAAGACGTTGACTTTGAAAAGTGAACTTTCTAAAACTGGATAGAATCAACTCCTGGTGAGATATATTCTCTATGTCAAGCCACTAGATATAAAAAAAAAAAGAAAGCATCAGAGGAGCCTTTGTTTGGGCTCTAAAGACACTGTGATTGTTTCCTCATTACTAAAGCTACATTTTAACTCTATAGAAATACTATTATGACTGATTGAAACAATTTATGTGAATTGATAGACTTAATATTATTAATTATGTTGTTTGTAAAACATCACTTTTAGAGGTAACATACTTGGACATTCTTCTAGTTAACTTTAATATTTTTCAACATTTGTTTCAAATTTTTAATCAAATTCAGTACCATTCTCTAAAGGAGAATAACCTCTTCAAGAATTTGTCATGCATTCACTCAGACACTATGTGGAGTTTTAACAAATGGTGATCAAAATATATTTCTGTGTTTTAGAGCTCACAATAATTCGTGAACTTAATGAATGTTTTGTGATAACCTCTAAGAAAAGCTATGCTGTTTGATTCTCATTGCAGTGACAAAATACAAAAGGAGATTCACTTAAGGAAACAAAGATTCATTTTGGTTTATAGTTGCAGAGATTACTGAGTCACATCTTCTGCCCTAATTATTTCTGGGTCTGTGGTTAAGCTGATCATCATAATTGAAAAGTGGAGAGAAACAAAACTGCTTACTCCAGAGTAACCAGAAGGCAGAGTAAGGGACATGAAGCCAGGGATCATAGATCTCTTTCAGATCTATATCCCTGGCTACCTTCTTACTCCAAAGAGGCTCTAATGCCATTTCCTACCAATAACTTCATGCAATTATGAATCTGTCAGTGGATTAATCTCTTTGATGTCCTAGAGTCTTCTAGATCCAATAACTGCCAGTGATTAGATGAACTGTATGGAAGCAAAGGCTTTACAGCATCAGGATTTGTGAGCCTCCACACGAAAGAAGGTGACCGTTATACCAGCATTTATAGCTCCCATTGAGTGAAATACACTACTTTTCATTGTTATTTGATTTCATAATGCTTTTTTCCTAAATGAAGTATTTTGTAGTTAACATATTATACAGATCCTAGCTTTGGGATGTCTTCTTTAGGAGATGATAAAGTGTATTTCAACCAAGTTAACCAAGTTTCCTGTTCTAAGAATGTACATTGGCACACAGATGAGAGGTACGAGAGTGATATGAAGATGCACCTGGTCAAAGAAAAAGACAAAGAAGTATGTCTGAATGTTTTGTTAAAATATGTGACTAAAAATGTAAGTGATAAAACTTTAAAACGAGGACACATTGCATTCTGAGCTAATTAGGTACCATTAGTGATAGTCACAGAAGAAAGGGACATTTTAGGTAGCTTTGATTTGATGATTGAAGTCATATACCAGTAAATCTTGTGTGTGAGTCATTGTACAGTCATACTTTCTCAGGTTAACAACTTCCAATGAGGAGCTGTCTCGTAAAAAATTATGAGATAGACATGGTTTGGATGAGTGAGAGGTAAAGGATCCTGATTCTCATTCTTTAGTCATCCAAATAGCACCTAGAATTGTTTTATGAATCTAAAAGGTCATAAGGTTTAGAATGCTGATTGAAACCTTGTTGTTTAATTTGAAACAGTCTAAGTATTTGTCTTCATGTACTTGACAAAATCCTTTAATTGAAGTATCACACATGTGCCTATAAACACAAGATATGGATTAGATGCTATTAAGTTTGTTATAAAAAGACTAGTTATGTATTTTGTTTATAGGCAAAAGATTGACAAAGTTTGAACTAAGATTCAGGTCACAGTTCATTCACACTAGTAGACTTAGATTCACAGTTTATCTAGGTTTTACCACTAGGGGAGACATAATCATTATGGGAAACAAAAGTAGTTCTTTGAAACATGGGGTTAAAAAAGAACAGGGTGGGGATGGTCATATAGAGAACACTACTTGTATTTCTTTTGCTTATAACTGAATTCTAAAGACTTCTTTCGTGGTTGTGCATATTATTCTCACCAATTGAAACCCTGCTCTTCACACGTTGATCTTTGCCCTCTCTTCCACATCATCACATAGCACCCTGTGCAGCTCTGGCTTGAGCCAACACAATGATAGGAGAATTATAAGGCTTGTGGGTATGACATTTTCATGTAGGAGTAGAATTATATAGCCATGAGAGAAGAAAAGACTGAAATTTAGGGTAATATTTGTTCTGCTGTGCTAACATAAATGAAGTGGCTGAGCTCTTAATTGGATCAATGGAAAGCCAGTGTTAACAGTACTGATGATATCAGTCATAACAGGGCATCCACACCAAAGTTTAGAGTCCATTCTCATGAAGGAGAAACAATTTGCTGTTATGGCTCAAATCTAATGGACAGTGTACTAAGGAACAATCATTGACCACTAAAATCACAGTAAAAAATTGGAATTTTTTGCTTCTCATTTAAGTAATGGTTAAAATACTTCAAATGTGTAATATTTAACTCAAATTGTATCCTGGTGACATTACTGAAGAATTACAGATGTCTAAATTTCATATTGAAGGCACTAGGAGACTGAACACCAAATAATAAAATTAAGAAGATTCTAACATGAAATAAAAATGAGAAAGCAATAAGGTAATCCTGGAGAATAATTTTGGAAAATAACATTGACCTAATACAAATCTTTCTTTAGTGTGGAAAGTGCATTTTAGACAAGTATAAAGAGGGCCATCTTTACTCAACTAATCCCTACAAATAATGTTTCTCTGGAATGGTTTTTCAAAAAGTAGCCATATTTACTTTTATAATTTGGAGCATAAAACTACAGTCTATGGACAAAATTTGGTCCTTTACATAAATTTGTACAGTATAGAGAGTTCGTGTGACACACCTGCACCCGTTCATTTATCTACTGACCTTTGCTGCTCATTGGCAGAGTTGGATAATTATCAAAAATATTACATGGTTGAAATACCTAATGCATATATTTCTTTAAGTAAATCATTTGAAAACATTACACTAACACATTCCATGAATAATGTAAGATGTATTACATTGTTAAAATAGGAATTAATAAAAGTGTAACACTGTGTCTATTTTTCTAGTGTGATAAGGGAGCACATATTAACATATTTTTAACTATTACTATTACTTTTTATGTAGTTAAACAAATCAAATTTTTGCTTATGTTGAGGGAACATATTTATATTTCTTTATAAGTAGATAAAATTAACCTGATGTATTTTTGTAGGATTTGTATCTCATATTGATTTCTTTGGGCATTTTTTTTTTATCTTGATGGCTCTTTGTTGTGTATTTTGGTTTCTGATTTTGTATTTCTGTAGGTTTTCAGTGCATCTTTCTTGGTTTTTGTTGTTTGTTTGTTTGTTGAGAAATATAGGGAATGAAATTGGGTGAGAAGGAAGATAGACAACATATTGTATAAGTGAATATTGCCCCCAAAAAAATACAAAATAAAAGTTTGAAATACCCAAGATACAAATCTCAGACCATATGAAACCCAAGAAGTAAGAAGATCACACCAAAGTGTGGATGCTACAGTACTACTCAGTAGGGAGAAGGGAGTAATCTTGGAGGAGCCGAGAGAGAGGGGAATCTGGGAAGGAGCGAGGAGAGGGAGGTGAAAGGGCGGGCCAGCTCAGACATGGGAGGAGATGTGAGAGAAGTACAGAAGGTCAGGAATTTGAAAGTAGATGTGTAGCAGTAGGGAAGAGGGAATTGGAGGTAGCCACTAGAATGTCCCAGATGCCAGAGACCCAAGAGGTTCCCAGGACCTAACAGGAAGGACTTTAGCTGAAATACACAACAAAGGGGATGTACAACCTTTAGAGACTATATCCAGTGGATAGGCATGGCCTCCAGTTGAGGTATGGGGCCATCCACCCACCTCAAAACTATTAATCCAGAATTCCTCTTGTCAAAAGGAAATGCAAAGACAAAGAGTAGAGGACAAACTAAAGGAAAAGCTATCCAGAAACTGCCCCACTTAGGGATCCATCCCATCTCCTCACACCAAACCCAGATATTACTGCTGATGCCAAGAAGTACTTACTGACAGGAGCCCTGTATAGCTTCCCCTGAGAGGCTCTGCCACAGCCTTACTATATTTATGCAGATGTACACAGCCAAACATTGGAATAAGTGCGGAGGCCACAATGGGGAAGTTAGGGCAAGGACTGTAGGAGCTGAAGGGGTTTGCAACCCCATAGGAAGAACAGTAATATCAACCAACCAGATCCCACAGAGCTCCCAGGGACTAAACTACCAACTAAGGAGTACACATAGAGGGACCCGTGGTTCCAGCTGCATATGAAACAGAGGATGGCCTTGTCTGGCATCAATGTGAGGAGAGCCCCTTGATCCTGTGGAGGCTAGATGACCCAGGATAGGGGAACACTAGGCCACTGAGGCAGGAGTGGGTAGGTGGGAAGGGGAGCACCCTCATAGAGGCAGGTGGGAAGGAGGAGGTTATAGGGGGCTTGTGGAGGGGAAACTTGGAAGGGAGACAACATGTGAAATATAAATAAATAAAATAACCAATAAAAAAATGAAAAAAAGGAATAAAATCATTTCATTGATTATTTTCCAAGCTGTGTTAGTTTCTACTCTAGATCTCTATGTTATGCAGTCTCTGTTTCTGGCAGTGTTGGACATGTGCTCCCTCTAGTACCATGGACCTAAAGTGAAACTACCATTGGTTGCCCACTCCCACAAGGTCTGAGCTACCACAACCCCAGCATTCTTGCAGACAATATATATTTTAGATGGAAGGTTTTGTAGCTGGATTGGTGTCCAGGCTTTTTTTTCCATTATCTGAAGAGTACCTTCTCAGACCAGAGAGTAGAGCACTGGGCTAAAGACTCCAAGCCTACACAAGCTCTATCTTTCTGTTTTGAATGAGCTGCTTGGAAGTTCACATTAGAGCCTCGCTATCACTTTCAAGAGAGCAATCTTCTGTTCTAGTCTCAGCCTGGGTTGTTTAAGGATCTCCATGCAATCTCCATGGCTAATACCTAAAGGGAATATAGCCCGGTCCCACCACTGGGAGTCTTGCCCAGTTACAAATGGACAGTTCACACTGTACAACCTCTATTTCTAGGAATCCTCACTAGGGTCATTCTCATAGATTCTAGGAAGTTTCCACTCTATTATATCACCCCATGGTCTTCAATTCCAGCTGCTTCTTCATGGACTCTCCTCATTCACAACCTGATCCCTCACATTTCCAATCCCAGCCATTCCCAGTCCATTTGCAGAATCTATTATATTTCCCTTCCCGAGGAAAACCCATGCTTCTTCCCTATAGACCTCCTCTTTACCTATCCTCTCTGAGTCTATGGATTGTAGTTTGATTACAATTAGTTATTTTTCAAGATGAAAATCAGTCAAACTTTCAATGAAAATATTTGCTAGTGTCACAAAGTCCCTTCTGACCCTGAAAAATGTTATATTCTAATTACAATATGAATAAAGAGTTGCTTATTTCAGGGACTAACTTGGACACTAAGTTTTCTAGTGATTATGAAAACATCCAAAGATTCTTTTGAGTTTAGAAGCATAAACACAATCATTTTTATTCCCCTAAAAGTCATAATTTTTTTCCTGTTTTAGGATCCAATTTTTACGACACATAGTTGCAAAGACACTAGTTTTCTAGAACATTCTTTATCCATTCTTCTTTCAATGTACAATAATTTATTTTTTTAAAAAAGCAAGAAAACAGCATTCTAAAATGGAATGATATAGATAACAATTAGAAAATTTTATTTTTTCTTAAATGAATAATAAATACAATTAGACTCCCTTAAAGAGAGAGAGTAAATAATACAAGTGGTTAATTATTCCGTGCAGGTTATGTCTTAGCTGTTGAAAGGGCTACTGGAATATATTAGACCAATACTATAAACACAAATAATAAAATTCATATGGGAATATTTCAGGCATAACCATAGAACCTTACAGTTGAGCAGTTATATTATATTTTCACCTAAGTTATCCCAGAATTTGAGTATCTATTGATTGTATATACCATACTCATATACATATTTGTAAGAAAGCATTAGAGAAACTAAAATGAATATGGTAGTTTGGCTAATTATCATTGATAGAGAATAATAGTAGTAATTCGGATACCAAGAAACACCTTAAAATTTTTGACTTTTAAGTCCCAAAACAGTGAGTGTCATGTGAGTTTTAGTTTGTTAGAAACCTAATTCATAAGGATTGTTTATGAAGACTCATTAATAAATGGGCATATCTGCAAAGTTTTGATTGTACTAACAAAAGAAATTAAACACTCCACTGTTATTCTGTTGTAAACTGGCATATCTGAGATTATTTGTGGCATAATGTGCCAGAAGACTAGCATCTTTTTGACATGAAATGATTAATTTTGATTGCTTCATACAATTAAAATACTAGAGGTACTAAAAATGATTTCTGGTATTCTCTTTTCCCCTCTTTTCCCCATTCTTTCTACTGTGGTCTTCATCTTGTTAGATAACTTGCTATTAAATCTGGATACAAAAATTCACTTTACAGAATTGACACCAATAACTGTATTTTGCTTCATTATATAAAAGTATTGAGATTTATGTGAGCATTAAGAATTTATATTTGAGCGTATTCGTGTAAATTCATCCATGAAAAATATAGCATTGGTTTAGTAGAAATGTATATAAACTAGATTTTATTGCTATCAAGAAGAAAATTGTGTCCAAATAAGTTGTTGAATATTTTTGGAGGAAAAAAGCATAAAAATATCTTACAATGTGAGCTCATGTTTCTAAGAGGGCTCTATTTCCTGCTAAAAGGGTTGTGGGAAATTAGTCTCTATAACAACCTGACTCAGACAAGGAAAAAAAGAGAACATTTTCTAGTTCCCAGAATGTTGACCCATTGTCCTAAAGCCATACAGATTCTTCCCAGGATAATTCTCTGTCTGCAGTGATAGGTACCATGTAACTTGGTTTCATTCTACATGTATACTTGGAGACCTTTATACCACAGGAATTAAAGGCATTAGCTAGACTAGAGTGAGAGATTTAAGTTAGTGATACTGGTTTAGCAGGATCATGAAACTTAATGAGCCTTTTCTGAACTCTGTGGAAAAGAGATGCTGGTGGCTGGTGGCTTCTTAGAAGAAACCATAAATCTAGTCTACAGAAATGTTGTCTGAGAGATCATCTGTTGTACAGAGAACTTTCTTACCCAATATTTCCTGGGGATATAGCTGCTGTTTGGTGAGGTCAGAAGATTTCCTTGCTCCATGATGTCTTCTTTAATCTTTGCAGAGAAATTAGGGTAAGGCCCCCAGTGTACAGGAAAGAAAAGCAAATAAAACATTTATAAGAAAAAATAAAATCTGATCAACTTTTTTTTTTTAACATCATTGCTTAATGTAGTGTTTGTAAATACTTGGGTATTTCTTTGAATCTACAAGTGGTGAAATTCTCAGGAATCCAATTACAACATACCAAGAATTAAATCATTATTTTAGAGCCTAAGATATATCTCAATGGATCCAGTGCATGCCTGGGTTGTTCAGTGTCTAGTACTTCCTAAACTAGGTATGGTGATCCATATCTGTAATCCAGCACTTGGGAAGCAGAAGTTGAAGGGTTGAAAGTTTAAGGATACCCTCAGATAAATAGTGAGTTAAAGGCTAGCCAAGACTATAAAAGACCATCTTTCAAAAACCAAAAATGTCGAATTAAAGAGAGAGAATTAGAATATTAGAATATTAAAAATAGTTTGAGCCAGGAATGGTGGAGTTTTGTTCCACTTTTAATCTCAGTATTTAGGACATGGAGGCAGCAGGCAATCATTATTTACTAGATTTTCTTCTTGTTTTTAAATTTAATTTATTTATTTTTTACAATCCAGATTTTATCCCCTCCCGGTCCACTCCCTGTCTGTTTCATATCCCATACCTCCTCCCCACCCCATCTCCATGAGGATGTCAACACCCCCACTCCCACCCCATCAGACTTCCCCACTCCCTGGGGCCTCCAATCTCTTGAGGGTTAGGTGCCTCTTCTCTGACTAAACCCAGACCTGGCAGTCCCCTGCTGTACATGTGTCAGGGGCCTCATCAGCTGGTGTATGCTGCCTGGTTGGTGGTCCAGTGTCGGAGAGATCTCGAGGGTCCAAGTTAATTGAGACTGCTGGTCCTCCTACAGGGTCGCCTTCCTCCTCAGCTTCTTCCAGCTTTTCTCTAATTCAACCACAAGGGTCAGCAGTTTCTGTCCATTGGTTTGGTGTAAATATCTGCATCTGACTCTTTCAGCTGCTTGTTGGATCTTTCAGAGGCAAGTCATGATAGTTCTCTTTTTGTGACCGTTCCATAGCTTCCGTAATAGTGTCAGGTCTTGGGACCTCCCCTTGAGCTGGATCCCAATTTGGACCTGCCACTAGACCTTCTTTCCTCAGATTCATCTCCATTTTGGTCCCTGAAGTTTTTGACTGTGGGATGGCAACTCCATACTTCCACTTGATAACCTATCTTTCTAATAGAGGTAGACTCTACAAGTTGCCTCTCCTCACCGTAGGGCATTTTATCTAAGGTCCCTCTCTTTAAATACAATGTCTATTTTCTGATGTTTATTTGTTTGCCTTGTTACCATTTTGTCACTGTCTGTGAGAATTCAGTGTTCCAAGTGCTGTCCTCGAATTAGGACCTTTTTTTCTATTCCTGTGTTATCTTTCTAAGGTTAATGGAGGATGTGAGTCTAGAAATGGAGTCTTTGACCTTGCATCCCTGCTGATAGCAAGCAGTTTACATGGTTCCATCTGCAACACCATTGTACATAGTTGTCTCTACATTTAAGTCATAAAATTAAATACCTAATTCTATGAGCAGCAACGTCATTCCTTAGAAAGTTATTTATATACAAATATTTGTTGAGGTTTCTAAGTTTGAAATATCCTTCAGTAAATTGAACAATTTTCTTCTTTGTGTTCTTTTAATGTTTACAATTAATTAATCTAAAGTATTTATTTAGAAAGATAAATAAATAAATAAAACAAAATGAATAAATAAACAATAAAAAGTTAAAAAACAAAATTTAGCCCTCAACATACAATGCCAAAACTAATTGAGATTCAGTAGACTTTTTCCCTATGAATAGAATTAGTCTTTAAAATTATTTTCCCAGAAAATGTTCATAGATCAAATTATATCTGAGTTTATATATCATGACCTTACCCAACATGCTTTGTAAAATTAATTAGAACAAGCAGTTTGATGGAATTATTATTGTTCATCTGTTGACTTTGTGAATCATTAGGGCCTGTGGAGTGCAGAATTAAATAATTTAAAAATGAACAGACAGATACTGCCATTAGGCTTTTCTTTTTAAAAACAACAATCAAGGTAAAAAAAAAATGGGTTGGTTTATATTCTTAAAAATATGAAATAAAAGTAGCACAATGATTTTATATCAGTTCTGGACTTTGAGTATCAAAGGAGTACGCAAACAATATTAATCATAAAATTATTTAGAAAATGTTCTACACACACACCTTCTGAGGAGTTTACTTCATCAGATCAATAGACTGCTAAACCATCTTCAAGGAAATAATTCATATTATAGGTCAGAGTATTAAAATAAAGGTTGCTGTTCTCATTTTAATATAAGATAGCCTGAATAGGCCCATGTGTTGATTTCTGGTCCTCGGCTACTGATGCTGTTTTTAGAAGGTGTGGAAACTAAGGTTGAGACCTTATAGGAGAATTCATGTCACTGAGTGTCCTTTGAGTCTATTTGAGTCCTTTGAGTCTTGCCCTAGCCAATTTCTGTATTACTGTATTCTCTGTTTCTTATCTGCTGTTTTTTCCATCTTCCACGAGTTTAAGAACCTCACTGGACATGTAAATACTGTCACAATGTTTTGCTCAAGCCCACAGGACCACAGCATCAAGGTCTCAAAACCTTGAGACTCTAAGATGAAATGAATCCTTCTTGTCTCTGTGAGACATTACTATGTGCAATGAGAAAGCCCCCATTTAGTACAAGAACAATGCAGGGAAAAGGTGAATGTACGGAAGAAGAATGATGTCCTGTGGTACATATTATGCACTGTTATATGAAGACAGAGGGAAGAAGCAATGCCTGCTGGTTGTTTTTGTACAATACATAGGAACTGAAGGAAATGAAAAACTCAAAAGAGAGTGAAATTTTAAATAGTTTAACACTAGGATCAGTATATGTTTTTTTTTTTTTAAATGTATGTGTATACATGTAACTACTAAAACAATGTGTAGATATTTAAACATGATAAGTATCAATAATAATTATTAAAGGAAAATGATGCATACTATACAGAGAAAGTTATATAGTACAAGCAATAATAAGAGATTATGAAAGATCTGAGCACAAATAAGTTTGTTTTATCAAGTAATATCAATTGGTTCAGTTCATGTATTCAAAGAAAATAAATATGGTTGTGCTCAAATATCAAGACTTAGGTCTACTTTGTACAAAGAAAAATAAAAGGCAAGGAAAAAAGCAATGATGAGAGGAGATGGAGCAAACCACATAGGGAGATGACATTTTCAAACACTGAATAAATGAACATTGCAATAGGTAGTGTGTTATTTTGGATCATAAGACATGAACCATGGCAATGTTGAATACTTTTTGTTTTACTGTTTCATTTTATAATGCAAAACTTAAAATTCAATAGTATGTGTTCAGGAACACAACAAATACTTTTATAAATACAAACATCTGCAAACTCAAAGAGACATGAATATAAAAAATAAAATTAAATTAAAGAGGCATGAATATAATCAGTAGGGAAACTAGGAAGAATATTACATTCTCAGTTAACAGAAATTAAGAAATGGAGTGATTGTTTTCTTAATAACCCTTTATCAGTACCTATTATAGATATGAAAATATGTCCAGCCCTGCTCACTATTTAATACTTCAAAGAAACACTTACACTTTCATTGTAAAATATTTTAATAACTTGTCTGGTTTGAGTATTAAAATTTGTATTACTAG